>NJDD01004239.1:25770-47174 GCA_002245505.1 Calephelis nemesis
CGGGTGGCGGGCGGTAGCAGCGTGCGGCCGGGCTGACGGCGCGCGCGACACTGGCGCGGGGCCCGTCTTGCCCCGCCGCGGCCTGGCGCGCTGACGTCACCTGGCCCAGGGCCCGGCTGCACGACTATTTTTGTCCACAACTAATTATCGCCTTTGTCCAATTACACGTTTTGTACTGAAAAGGAAGTCTGGTTTTATGCCTACTCACCTCCACTTATTTTATTTTTCTGATGCTTACATAAATATATCTATTCGAGTATTATTTACATTAATTCACAAAAACATCGAGTTTGTTGACTTAGTAATGTCTTTTATGATTAATACCTACAAATTTGTGCATTGTGAGATGATTACAACCAGAAAATTAAGTACCTCAAGAAATAAACGAAATAAGTACCTACCTTAACATTTAAGAACAATAAAATGCACTAATTAAACGGGTTTGACCACGTAGATACCTCTTTGTTTTAATTTAGGAGTAATTAAATTACTAATTATGAACTAATTACATTTTAAATTCTGAGGGTGTATGTACTTGCGTGCTCGTGTTAATATCAGCGAATATTTTGTCCTTCACAGACAATTAAGAATGACCTCACCCAGGTTGTAAATTGGCAAACAACAAAGAATGCACAATACTAATAAAAATGTTTTGATGCGTCTAAATCTAGGGAATAATCTTCTCAGACTTCGTCATTTTTATTTAATACTAGTGGCCCGCTCCGGCCTCGCACGGGTATAAAATATACATATAAACCTTCCTCTTCAATCGCTTTATCTATTAAAAACCGCATCAAAATCCGTTGCGTAGTTTTAAGGATTTAAGCATACAAATGGATATAGGGACAAAGGAAGCAACTTTGTTTTATACTATGTAGTGAAACCTAGGTATTTCACGCCGCTAAGCTAATCTGTAATTTAGTTTTTTTTGTTATTTTACCTCGACTCTACATAATCTGAAAGTTACGTTATCAAACTTTTTTGGTCGAATTGATAAAACAAGGGACATGCAATAATTATCGTACTATGCTATAAAAATAAATTGTGCATCTTTCCAAATGTTGTTATTAGCTACTTGTACCTACGCTGTAGAAACAAAAATAATAATAGGTTTGTCCTTTAGAAGGGTAGATAGTATTGGTTTAAGCGCAATATTTTCGTTCGCAATAAATTCGTTTTTGCCCAATGCTACATTTTTATGTCAAGTTCAAAATTCAAATTCATTTATTTTTTGTTTTTATTTGGAAAAGGTTCTTATGAAAAGAATAACAGGGAAAATTGTAGGGAAAATGTAAAAAAAATAAATCACGCACAGTTTAAGTAGTAGCTGTTAACGTCAAGCGCTACGAAGTTGGCCGGGTCGGCTAGTTACATAATAAAGGTGAACACACATAACCAATTTTTGACAAAGAAACCGTTATCAAAAACTCATTAATGTACCTTAAATTATGTTCGTAGTTACTCTGCTTTGTCATTAGTCTTTAAATTTGTGTCTTATACATATTATGTGTTTGTTTATGAGTTTGAAACCCATTAAAATAATGATTATTTAAATGACCGACCAATACATGAAGTATCAATAGGTACATACAACACCTTATTCATTATAAGCTCAAAAAAGTATCTCTATGCACATATCCCTAAAGAGGTAGAGGCACAACCAAGGCACCCATAACTAGCCGAAAATACTAAGGTCCCACAATGTGAAAGGTGGCTAGCTAATAAGGCACATATCGAATGCCGATCAACGTTTTTTTAGAAAATCGGAAAAACCAAATTCTTCCCTGTTGCCCGTCCCGGAAATCGACCGCGATACCTCAGCAGTGAAATCCAACAACTAGACCACTAGAATACAGACATTTCCGAAATCACATTTTTCAAAAAGTATCAAAATTTTATGCCTAAACTAATAAGAAAACAACAGTCAACAATTTAGATTATAAAGTAAATAAACATGTGATCAAAGAGTGCATTCTTATTACATCTGCAAGAATCTTGTTAAAGTTATTTAGGCTATGTGGTTCACCTAAAAATTGTTTACTGCTGAAATGTATAAGCTGAATAATTAATAATTGTGTTTGCTAAGCAATGTAATTAGTACAAAGTGGATATTGTTATTAGTATATAGTTTGAGCAAATAAATGTTATATAAATTAAACAAAACAATTTTTAGCCGTGTTGGTCCGGGCTCATTTGCAGACTAGGTCATCTGCCTTCCTGCCAGGTAGCTCGTAAAATGTAAGCATAGGCTTACCGTCACTAACAACGTGACATCCTACTAGATGGTAGAGTTTGGCAGCGTACCAATCTGCATCACTGCCTTACCTATTCCTGCCACCATAACGTCCAACGCTTGCGTTGACGTGTTTCGGTTCGGAGGGCAAGGTATTCGGTGAACTTACTTTTGCTCGAGGTCTAACATTCCAGCCTCAGGTTGGCAACACACCATTACCAGCTTTGGTGTCTCTAGGCAGCGTGAATTTCAGGCATCAGGAAATCCGTCCCCTTGTTTGCCTTCCATTATCATAAGAAAGTGTGTGCAAATAAATGTCATATAATTTAAACAATTTAACAAGTTAGCATGAGATTTTTCGAAACAGAAAATTAAATTTTAAATAAGTGCGTGAATATATCATAATTTTAATTCGGTCCTTATTTTTTAATCTTCGCAAGGATTTTAAGTGCAATAAACGGTTTAAACCTAATCTACCCTTTATAATTGATCTTGTTTATTATTTAATGTTTTAGTATTTTAGTCTGTTACAACATAGAAAAAGTAATAGTACTAACGTAGTTTTAATTACTATTCATCTAAGTTCTAAGGTGAGGCAGGTTTATTTAAAGTATTTAAAAATTATTTATTTATTTGAAAGTAAACTTTAAATCGGTACCTACTAAGAAGAAGAAAGTTTTCATTTCAAATTGGTACTAAGAATTTAACTATTTCTGCTATCAAAACATCAGTGTACATCACTTGGGTATGAGACATAAAACAAACTAAAAGGTTGGCAACACACCAATGCCATATTCGGTGATTAAAGGAGGGATGTATTTAATTGATTTTAGGGATAGAACAGCGAGAAAACTTGTGTCTCTCGGTGGTAAAAGTCATCTGTGATGTTTAGACAAGTCTATTGGCTACCTTTTTTTATGACATTGGAAGGCAAACAAGCAGACGGATTTCCTGATGGTAAGAAATTCCCGCCGCCTAGAGGCACCAAAGGTGGTAATGGTGCGTCGCCAACCAGATGCCGGGGTGTTAGGCCTCGAGCAAAAGTAAGTTTACCGGCTACCTTACCCTCCGAACCGGAACACGTCATGACGTTATGGCATCAGGACTAGGTAAGGCGGTGGTACCAATCCGGGTGAGTCGCTGCGAAACTCTACCACCTAGTCAGATATCACGGTGTTAGTGACGGCAAGCCTATGCTCGCCTTTTACGAGCTGCCTGGCACAGGAAGGCAGATGGTCTATTCTACAAAGGAGCCCGGACCAACACGGGGTGAATTGAACCTACATAATTCTGATTACACGATAGGGCCTAACACGATCATTATGGTGGCAGCAGGTAAGGCCAATTTCTGGTCGGGCAAGTTGCTGTACACCTCTCTGCTGCTGCTGCACACTCTACCTATAGTGGTCTTGCAGTGACATATTTAACTTGTCGCCTCTGTGGTCGAGCGGTCCGGGTGTTGGACTTGACTGCATAAGGTCTCGGGTTCGAATCCCGGATCGGCCAACAAAAAGAAAATTGGATTTTTCCAATTTTCTAATTAAAAAAAAATGTTGGTCGGGATTGGGAACGTGCCCGGTTGGCGATAGGCTTGCCACCTATCACATTATGGGACTTAGTATCTTCGGCTAGTCGTGGGTGCCCTGGTTGTGCCCCTGCCTACCTCTTCGGGGATATGGGCGTGAAGATTCTTACTTACTTACATTTAACTTGAGTTCTTACGAGATGCAAAGTATAGACAGGACAGAATAAGACACGAGACTGGTCTTGTCTCAATCTGACTGCTTCTTTGCCTTCAACACGGTAAAAAGAAAATGGTTTGACAATATTTGCTTGTAACATAATAAACACATTTTGAAACAATATCACTATACAGTATAAAACAAAGTCGCTTCCTCTGTCTCTATGTCCCTTTGTATGCTTAAATTTTTAAAAGTACGCAACAGATTTTGATACGGCTTTTTAATAGATAAAATGATTGAAGAGGAAGGTTTATATATATATTTTAGCCGCTTGTTTACCTATGTATAAAGTAACGCAAGTCTGTTAGTTTTTCATTTTATAATACAACTTCTCATGCTTTTACTAGTGCCTTGCCTATGTGGTCTATTATTTTATTTATTAGTATATTCACGCCCATATCCTGCAAACTGCAAATATTATACTGCTATTTATTAATTAACTGCTTCAAAATGTAACGAAGGTCAGAAATCACATTTGCCTTTGTCAATTTTTGCTAAAAAAAAGTAACTATCCTCACGCCCATATCCCCTAAGAGGTAGGCAGAGGCACAACCAGGGCACCCACGACTAGCCGAAGACAATAAGTCCCACAATGTGATAGGTGGCAAGTCTATTGCCAACCGGGCACATTTCCAATCCCGACCAACATTTTTTTTATTAGAAAATTAAAAATATCCAATTTTCTTTTTGTTGGCCGACCCGGGATTCGAACCCGGGACCTCATGCACGGGACTTTATACTATTGATAGTAGTAGTAATTTCCTTTCTTTTTACTTCTTTTCAAATATTTCAGACTGTATAGCAATTAAGTGTAAGCCTAGAAAGAAAAAAATAGGTGACCTTTTAAAAAGAACGTGGGTAAATTATATGACAGCAAAGTATAAATATAAATGACAGTAGTGGTTATGCTGAAGCAGAAATACTAAACTCATTTTAAGATATCGCTAAAAAATGCAAAATTGATCCATGCGTACAGGCGTGATGCCATGGGATGACGATTACCACGTGAAATAAGGATTAACGTATGTATTGATTAAAAAACACAATTGAGTTGCCCTTCCCGGGAACCGAAGCCGGGACCTCATGTAGTCAACGTCAACACCGGACCACGGTCACCACTAGATCATAAAGGCTATTAAAATTTTATTTGCAAGTTACAATTATTATTAAATATTAATAAATGTTGTAATATTATAAATAAATATTATAATATTATTAATAAATATTATAATATTATATTATCATAATTAATAAATAAATATTATTTCGAATAGAAGTGGAGCAACTTTTGCATGCGTGCCCATACTAACAATATTGTGAACATAAACAGGTTTCATTTTAGACTTTGCAAGTAATTTTGAACTATGTTATAATTATTATTTTTTCTTTTTGTGTGTCTTCATATGTAAAAAACTGTTTAACTGTGAAGTGTTACATTCGCACAAACCCTTCTAGGGGTTATGGATGTAAGAAATACCTTATTCCTTATGTGTCTTAATAAATAAATAAAAAAAATGTATTAAAACTGGTAAAATAGTAAACAATGAAGTCTACGACGCAACTAACTACAATTTTTTGCCTTGTAATTTGTCGCACCACTTAATTAGCCTTAATTATATAGTCATAATGCGAGTAATAGTCAAGAATCTAACGACATACATAGATGTAAATAACAACATATTTTAATAAGTGTCTTCACGCCCATATCCCCGAAGATTTAAGGAAGATTTAGAAGTCCACCCAGTAACCAGAACGCAGCACCAAGTCGAGGTACGGTCTTCCAGGAGACAGCCCTTGTTGCTGGCGTTGTAGGTAACAGTCCAATCCATTTAAATAATGATGTCTCGTTCTGAGCACTTTGCTCCGCCCAAAATAGTCCCTACAATTATCTAAAAGTGTTAAATTTTTTTTAAAAGTATCTTAATATTTCTTTAAGTATTTAAATTTTGCAGTTTGCAGTTTTATTTTTTCTGTATATTGCAGTTGTATGTTTGTAAATTTGTTCGTTGATGACTTCAGTAGTTTTGATCCGATCTTAACAGATTTTGGTACGTGTGCAGATATGTTCAATACAATTTTAAAGGTCGTAGATGGGCGAAGTCTTGTTTGACATTATTGGTGACGATGCCGTGACAGTCTCGTAATTTTGTCGTGACGTAAATGTGACGGTGTCGTGATGGTGACGGATTCAGTGATGATGTCATGACTGTATTATGATGGTGATGACCTTAATGACGACATTGTGATGGTTTTATGACGATATCGTGCGGGTGTCGTCACGAATTTGTGACGATATCGGGGCTATATCGTGACGGTGTATTGGTGTCAAAGAAAATTTATTGTAAACTAGCTGTCTCGTCAAACTTCGTTCCACCCGTTCTGTTTTTATGGAAAACTTAAAATGTTGTTTCTTATAGTTTCCTCGTAGTTTTTCTCTTTTTTATTTTCTTTAAATCTTAACTGGACTTTCAGAAATAATTCAAAACCAAAATTAGCCAAATCGGTCCAGCTGTTCTCGAGTTTCAGCGAGACTAACGACCAGCAATTGATTTTTATATATAAGAAGATTTAAGAATGAATATGAATATTGTTTCTTGTTAAATTCACTCTAATTTTATTTTCACGTGATTTAGGCACATACAAAAATATCGTTATCTTAGTCTGATTAAAAATACATGAATATCACCTGTGAATGAAACCACCATTAACTAAACGAAAAAAGTATAATTAAAAATATATTCATCATTGACAAAGCGCACAAAAAAGAACAAATACATTCATAGAATTGATTACCTTTTGGCTAAAAAGCCGACTTCCAAAAAAAGGAGGTTGTATGAATTAAACAATAAAAAATAAAAAGTTTTTTATTTCTTTAAAAATAGTTACATTATTTGAAACAATTGTTGACCTACTAAGTATTTAATAAATACTTGTGTCAGGTGGTCTGTATGTTCTGTGAGTATGTTCGAATTATATATTTGTTTATGTATGTGAATCGATTTTCCGTCATTTTTAAATCAATTTTAAAAAATATATTTTATTAGTTACTTCCGAGGTAGCCTAATTGCCATGTTCGGATCTGATGACTCAATCACAGGCAGATCGAGGACTTATTAAAATCGTAGTCGGTTTGTGGCAGTTTTATAGCATTTAATTATTATAGTCACTTAATTAAAATGAAAGTCATGAATCTCCTATCATAATACGGTAGCAGTAGTACGCGCTCGAGTTTTTTGTTTTTCAGTTCTTTTTTTCTATGATCGAGGATAAGTCTGAAAAGTTTTACTGCATATCTGAACTAACTACAAAAGAAGGTTGGATACTACATTATTTATGCACTACTTCAAAGCCACTCAACTTTCATCCAATTGCTTTGCGTTAATATTTTGTTAACGATACATTGTTTCAAATATGTAATCTATATATTAATACGTCATGCCAAAACTTTGGACCTCTTTTTATAAAAATTGCGCTGACGCAGGAGCATAAAATTTGGCACACTTATAGTTTATGTGTAGGAAAAGTGCAGAACGCTAATATTTTTCAACAATAACGCTTATAAAGTACATTAAATCAATGAATAAAACATTACCCACACTACCATACATTTGACACACACAAATAAATATATTGATGATAACGATAAAAGATTACAGATGGCACACAAAAAAGTTTCGAAACAAAGTAGTTGGTCATGAGAAATGAAGATGGCGTTCTTATCAACAAGATATTAAAATTTATTTTGGCCGAATTTCGACCACCCGGCGACCACTGGTATGTGTATTAATATCAAATCAATGGATGATGCAATGTTAGAAACGTAAGAGGATCCATTAGCTGCTTGCGAGGTCTTAGTTCGGGGCGAACTACTAGTTTAAATTTATTTAGTATTTTAATATTTTTTCATTACAATTTTATGACTACTATTCTAGGAACTTTTGAATTAATTAAACTCCAACAACCTAGATAAAAATTCTTTGTTTTTATTATGAGTCATCTTTTGAATATTGTTATCTATACTTAATTATAACAAAACTGTAGACGAGACGATCAATCTTTTTTACATATAAAAATCAATTGCTGTTCGATAATCTAGCTGAAGGTCTAGAACAGCTAGACCGATTTGGCTATTTTAGTTTCGATTTATTTGTGGAAGATCAAGAAAATTTTAAAAGGATGGAAAAACTGGCTAAACTGGAAAACAACATTTAAAGTACAAATAAAACGGGGGGAACGAAGTTTGCCGGGACAGCTAGTTATTACAAAAATAGATTCAGACTAAAAACTTACGAAAAACACAGCCTTAACATTTTTTTCTGTTGTAAATCTATTTAACTGGTCGTACCAAAATTTGGCTGGTTGCTATTTGATGTCCCGAGAAAGGTATACTTTTTTACCTCGCTTGCTAAAGGAACTCCCCCATGGGAGAGGGTTGAATGCGTTAAAATTGCGTGGTCTGATTTTATTTGATTGTTTTATTATATGTGACAGAGCATCGAACAAGCGCATAAGTATCCTGACGGAAATATGCAATGGGGGCTTGTAGACACCATAGAAGATGTGCATATCCACCCGACTACCTTACCCTACGGACCGGAACATGACAGAGTCATTATGACGGCATACATAACTAAGGGGGTAGATCCATTCTGGTCAAGTTGCTGCACAGCGCTCTACCACCTGTATACTGTAATTTTTTCTAGAGTTTTACACATTGTGCTGTAGTTTTTCCAAGTCATAAGTTTTCTAGTTTAGAAATTACGGATACAGCAACACTTAGTACACAAATAAATAAGTTGCAATCCGGGCTTAAGAGAAACATTTAAACATTGACGTTACTCTAAAAAAGGGGTTATTAAACTTTTATACACTTTCTGAATTCACGATTTCCACGGACTCCTGTTGTAGATAAAAAACAAATATTATGAATTACTATAATTTATTAATAGTAATCGTTCCGGACCGCTGCGGACCCCTAGTCCAAGTCTTGGACTAAATAGTACATGGACCCCACTTTAAGAAACCCTGCTCTACAATATAACACAAAGTAAACTTAGTACTCGTATATACATTTAAAAAAACATGAATTTTGCCTATTACAATAAAATAATGTTCCGCTGCTTGAACTGAGTGAAGGCATTTTTAAAAACGCCAGAGAAATAGAAGAATAGCTTAAACTGATCGTACAAGAAATACATACCAAAGAAATAGAAACATCGGGCTGTTATGACATCGTAATGGAGTATTCTTGGTGTTTCGTGTGCATTATGCAGACGTGAGACGAAATACAATTTCCCGTGTTGGTCCGGGCTCCTTTGCAGAATAGACCATCTGCCTTTCTGTGCCAGGCAGCTCGTAAAAGGCGAGCATAGGCTTATCATCACTAACTCCGTGACATCTGACTAGATGGTAGAATTTCGCAGCGACTCGCCCGGATTGGTACCACCGCCTTACCTGTTCCTGCCGCCATAACGTCATGACGTGTTCCGGTTCGGAGGGTAAGTAGCCGGTAAACTTACTTTTGCTCGAGGCCTACGTTCCCGGCCTGGATGTTAGGCACATCCCGACCTCAGGTTGGTAACGCACCATTACCATCTTTGGTGTCTCTAGGCGGCGTGAATTTCTTACCATCAGGAAATCCGTCTGCTTGTTTGCCTTCCTATGACATAAAAAAAATCTATAAATTTCAAATGCCTGTTATTGGTGATCTACTCATAAAGTGAAGGATTACGTTTATATCTTATAGTACCGTTATAGTCTTTGACGGAAAAAGAGTTGTGTTATAAGTTTGACGTGTATCTGTCTGTCGGTGGCATCTTAGCTCCCAAACAAAAAACAAACGGACATTGCGGTTTTTAATATATGCAAGATTTTGCGATCGACATGGTTTATTTATTTCAAGGTTGTTATTTCTAAAAATATATTTGTTTGTAAATTAATTAACAATACAAGACTAATAACTACACTACTAATAACATGTTTAACATAATATAAGTGTGATACACAATTTTGGATAGAGTTCTAAAGCTGTACAGGGGCTCTTTTATAACTCAAACGAACGAATGAATCAAATCCGCATCTTACTTAAAAAAAACTTTACTTAACCTATCGGCTAGGCTGGTAGTTGAGACTAAAGCCAGTGTATGTTGGCAAGAATAAGTAAAACAGTGACATCAATCTGGGCGAGCTGCTGCACAGCACTCTGCCACTTAATCTAAACCATCTTGGTCCTATGTAGAATAGAAAGTTAAACGGGTAACCAACCAAAAGGACCATTACTGGTAGAGCTCTGTGCAGCAACTTGTCCGGGTAGAGCAAAGATGTCGCCACAATGACAATACTCCACATATTTGATATTTTCCATATCTGTGGACTAGCGGTCCGTTTTTTGAATTGACTGCACGAGGTCCTGGGTTCGAATCCCGGGTCGGGTAGCAAAAATAAAATTGGGTTGTTCCAGTTTTTTAACTAAACAAAAACGTTGTTCGGGTTTGGATATGTGCATGGTTGGCGATAGGCTTACCACCTATCACATTATGGGACTTATGCCCGATTTCACCAAGAGCCCCTATACTTTAGGGGGCCTGTTAGTGTATTTTAGGGGACTGTTTCCATATAAAACAGTCCCCTAAAACACGTTAAAAGGTCTCCTAAATATAGGGGCTCTTGGTGAAATTGGGCATTAGTGTCTTCGGCTAGTCGTGGGTGCCCTGGTTGTGCCTCTGCCTACATCTTCGGGGATATGGGTGTGAAGATACTTATTACTTACTTATTTCCATATAGTAGTCGGTGCTTAGTAAAACTTCACAATATTTATATTTTTAACAAAGGAATCTCCTATTGCTTTATGTATCACTTATAATTTATAATTTTATAAATAGCCCACCGGTTTTGCTTATAACAACATCATCAGGGCTAAAACTTAAACTACTAAACAATATTTTTGGGTTGTAAACCATACATATCAAGAAATAATCAAAAATGTATATACGCGTTGTTTGTAGTTAACACTTGTACTTATCCACAGTATACTTTATTTAACACTTTCTGTTACTTTCTAGCCTACCGGTTTCACTGTTTACAGCATCATCAGGGCTTTGAAACTAAAGGTGGGTACCGTCAGTGACATCTAACCAA
This sequence comes from Calephelis nemesis, assembly GCA_002245505.1. Taxonomy (NCBI): domain Eukaryota; kingdom Metazoa; phylum Arthropoda; class Insecta; order Lepidoptera; family Riodinidae; genus Calephelis; species Calephelis nemesis. The sequence goes on from NJDD01004239.1 coordinate 36,883, forward strand.
ATAGGTGTTGAACGTTAAATCAAAAAAGTCCTTTTTATCTTTAGTTTCAAAGCCCTGATGATGCTGTAAAAAGTAAAACCGGTTGGCTAGAAAGTAGCAGAAAGTGTTAAATAAAGTATACTGTGGATAAGTACAAGTGTTAACTCCAAACAACGTGTATATACAATGGAATCCCACCAAGTGCCGACGATAGCAAGTATAGATTCAATCAAAAATGTTGTTTAGAAGTTTAGGTTTAGCCCTGATAATGCTGTCATAAGCGAAACTGGTGGGCTATTTACAAAATAATAACATATAAGTAAGTAAGTAGTACGTACTCGTAAAATAGTACAAGTGTTTCTTCATTTAAAAAAAATATTAACAATGCTTGACGTTGTCTTATTCCGTTGACCTTGCACGTTGGTCTTAAAACCTTGGCCTTAGTACATCAATGCACCTATAACATCTATGGTGTCTACATATCACTGTTGTCTATTACTTAAGTTTTTCAACTGTCATACATAAAAAAACCTAAATGTTTGCACGCGTAACATCAAGGCATGATTCCATATCCGATACGAAGCTTGCATCGCCAATCACTAGGATTATTGAATTCATGCTAAAACGCGATTATTGGCAATGAACAAATAGGAAATATTTTATTTGAAAAACTCTACGAGTATACAAACCTTTTCAAGCTTCTATATCTATATATTAATACGTGATGACAAAACTTTGGACCCTTTTTACGAAAATTGCGCAGACGCAGGAGCATAAAATTTGGCACACTTATAGTTTACGTGTAGGAGAAGTGCAGAACGCTATTATTTTTCAACAATAAGGCTTATAAAGTACATTAAATCAATAAATAAAACATTACACACACTACCATGCATTTGACACACACAAACAAATGTTTTAATGATAACGATAAAAGATCACAGATGGCGCACTAAAAAGTTTGTCTACTTAAAAGACATGTGATAGGTCTTCGGGAATATAGAGGGTAAAAATACTGTAATACGCGACATGATATTAAATTTAAAAATAGTCTTCACGCCCACATAACGTGCAAGCTAAAGTATAAAGTATAGCTAGGACAGCTATGCAGGTTGAAAGTTATACTTTCAATAAGTTTCCTGTGTAAACTTATCGGATTTTATATCCTGAAAATTTCGTTTCCAAAAAAGTATTTACACACCTGTATCTCCAAAAATGTAGCCTGAGGCACAACCAGTGTACCCAAGACTAAATGAAGATACTAATTTTCACAATGTGATAGGTAGCATCCCTGACTGGGCAATCTAATCCCGGGCATCGTTTTTTTTAATTAGAAAATTGAAAACCCTATATTATTTGTTGCCCTAGCCGGGAATCGAACCTGGGATCTGAAGGAGATATATCCGACGCTGGACCGCTAGACCTCAGAGGCGACCCCAGATTGTTTAGCTGACATAATCTAAAACTATTTCAATCAAATTGTCGAAGAAACGCTATGAGAAAACATTAGGTAATGCCCTCGTATAGGTATTAAATCTTATATCCCCAGATAGATTATACGATGCGTCATATGGATTCGAATATCGCAGATCATAGGCTCAACAGATATATATAAACAAACAACAGACATATCACACCATTACTTCTCTGAGCGCAATGATAAGATTAGGAAACAAAAGGTAAAAAGTGTCCTCCATATCAGTTATTACCTTGTCGTTATCAGTAGATGCGTAAAGCGAGCTATCATTATTATCTACTAGGGTTGCTCCGAAAGTTCGAGGCCTAACTAAGAAAACAAAATATATTACATTAAAAAAAATATATTTTTCAACATAATCACCGTTAAGTGCAATGCACTTCCTCCACCTTTCCTGCAACTTACCTATCGCCTCCTCATTTGACGAAAATTTCGATCCACCTAAATGTTTCTTTTTAATTTTGGAAAAAGGTGATAGTCTGATAGAGCTAAATCTGGCAAGTAAAGAGGATGGGGTAACAATTCGTAGCCATAGTTATGAATTTCAGTTATTGACTCTGCAGACGTATGTACACTAGCATTATACTGGTGAAACAAAATTGATATCATTCCTGGACGTTTTTCTTTAATTTGTATTTATCTCGGGAGGTTACAATAGCATGTCGAATTTATTGTTTTGCTTTTTCGTAAATAATCGACTAAAATAACCCCTTTCCAAAAAAACGGACGCCGTAACTTTGGTAGTTGACAAAACTTGTGAAAACCTAGTTCCTTAGTTATAATATTTTGTACCATATTTTGTTCCTGGCCTTAATTAATATTGATGGTTAATCTCTAATCTGCGAATACAAGATCACAAAATTTTTGCGTGTTTTGCTGGTCGGTGGAGCTTCTACGTTCGTCTTCAATACTCTCTCGACCACATTTTATTTCAGCTACCCAATTTACACACGAATACGATGGAACAGATCGACCATGTCTTCACGATATTGCTTAGAAGTTAAGCCCTTCTTATGTAAGTATTTGATCACTGCACGCTGTTCAATTTTTTCCATAGTGAGATAATGTTACGTCTTAAAAAAATATAAAAAAAGATACTAATAGCTCTACTATATGTTATACTAACCGCTTGCAACTTTGTACACTTACTAGCGCAAATACAAGCTTCAATATGAGAGTGGTTAAAAAATTTGTTACTAAGTGAGGCCACGAACTTTTGGATTCACCCATTCATTTGGATAGATCTGGCTGTAAAGTGGAATCCTGAAGAAGATCCACAACTTACACTTTTTCTATTTCATCATAACTAGATTCCACCCATTTATGAATCAAAGTTATCTTTGTATTCATTCATGATATGGAAAGTTTAATCCTACTAAACTATGTGAATCATTCGCGTTGACCATATGAGGTCCCAAGCTAAACATCCGGGTTGGCAACTAAAAATAAGTGTGTAGCCGGTAAACTTATCTAGCATCCCGGCTTCAGCCTGAAAACGTACCATTACCGTCTGTGGTGTCTCGAGGTGGCGTAAATTTCTTACCATCAGGAAATTCGTCTGCTTGTTTGCCTTCCAAGATTTTAAAGTAAAAGAAAATAAAAATAATTGCCTTTCATTGCTTTGTTCTAGGTTCACATCAGCTTTCGAAAGAAGGTGAACAATCTTTAGTCCAGTATTGTCCCTTAGCTAGGCATGATAATTATATAAAGAGGGAAATGTTAAACAAAAATACGTCCATAAAATCTTATTATATTTGAATATAAAAATAAAGTAATGGCAAAAAATCTGACAATTCGTTTTTCTTTATTAAAACCATTTTAGTTATTCATTTTCAAAATACCAAGTAATTGTGTATTTGTTACGTTTTTCTGAGAACTTATTTACATACTTGAATATTTTCTTTGTTCCAACACAGTAGTAGGTAATATGTAAAAAAGATGGGCCTCCTATGTAATATTTCACGAAACTCAAGGTTACCGAGAAAAACCACAATATGAGTAAATTGTTTATTTAAAATACCATAATGTATTTGACCAAGACAAGTTCTTTATTACCTTCTTTTTTGAAGGGTAAGCAATAGCCTTATAGTGTTTAACGTGTAGTTCTCTTACTAGTCTGTGCAGTGTTTAAAAATCAAAATATATCCGAAATTTTAACACTTTAATTGTCCATGCGTTACATGTAATACACTGGGTAGCTTGCTTGATACGTCCGTGCATAACATAAAATGCACTGTGTAAATAAAATTGACGACTTAAATGAATGAAGGTGTTATGTCACTATTTGAGTTAATCGATGCTAAAGTTTTACATAAATTTAATAACACCATACAGACATTACATTTAATGCATTTGAACTTAACGTATTGGATATTTGGTAATGGAGAAGCAACTATACCTATTATTAGGACAACCAAAGTATTAAAAAGGTGTAAAAAAATCTTTGTCAACATGCCACCAAAATTGGTTGATTTTGGCGAAGATAAAGATATGTCCTATCTATAGAACACGAAATTCAAAAATTCAATAAAAATTTACTTAAAACTAATATAGAGGAGCAGAAGTTCCACTGTTCCAGTTGCATCTGTTTTTTCTCTGTTACTTGCGTAACTGTTGGGTGCGTATTTTGTTGCAATATCAAGGTCTGTTCCTGTGGAACAGGTTTTTGGAACTGTTGTTTGACTGGAACAGTAACAGTTGGTACAGATTTCTTAATTGGCTGGCCTGTTAACGTTGTAGCGGCAGGAATATAGTTCAGGTTGTGGTACTAATCCAGATGACATCTTTTGACACCACCTTTGGATAACACCCTAGCGATTTGATCGTGGAATATTTATCTTGGTCTCCCCTGTACCTAAATCTATCCACATTTGCATTGTATATATGCTTTGTCAATCTTTCATCTGTCATTTGTTTTGTATTATTACTCTAATAATTGGCTTTAGTTTGTACTGTTATTGACGAAATAACTGTTGCTCGTCTCTTACAATATTCTTCTATGGAGTCCAGGAATAATACAGACACATATTCCAACTCCTTCCTTCCGACCGCATCCATAGTGGAACGTCTAGAATCAGATTGATGATTTTCAATAAAAATGTTACTTCATTCAATACCTTCTACTGAATTAATCACCAGGAATTTTGCGAGGAAACATTTGATACCAGCCGCTGAGTTTCATCTGCGGACATTGCGACAGAACATTAGTTCTCTATTATATTAGCATGAGAGCCACTATGCAGTGGCGTAGCGTGGACTAATATATACGTGGGCAAAGACGCATCGCCGAGGCCCCTCTCCGTTCGTTCCCAAAAGCTACCCAAAAGCTTTATCTTATGCTTATATTGTTTCAACATGGTCTTACCATCATGTTTGATTTGATTTGATTTGATTAAGTCTGATTTTTCAGGCTTTTATTTAATTTAAAAATAAACACAGATTTTAAATCAGGTAGTGTGAGGCCCCTTTAGGTGCGAGGCCGAGGCAAAGGCCCACTTTGCCCACGCCTAGCTACGCTACCGCCACTATGATGTATGGAGCGCTCTACCGCGTGATTCTGAAGGAATCTAGTACATTTTTGAATACAATAACCAACTGCGGTTTTCCAAAGGGATACTACTTAGGATTCTTCAAGATATGCGCGTTCACTCTTTTCTAAAAGGGTGGTTCCTGTGAGACTTTTGGTATTGCGAATGTTCGTGTACGGTGACTCAGAATTGTAGACATTTATGTTACATGCTCCGGCGGGAATCGAACCCAAGCCTCACGAATGACAGGGTGTTATTGAATAGGTCGTAATTCATCAATGGCTTTATCGCCGTCTCAATGACCAAAAAAGTAACCTTTTAAAGCAGTTCTTGAGATATTAGTCATTCTTTAACTTAGTTCAAAAAAAAAAAACGAAGAGGTTCTCAATTCGGCCGGTATAATTTTTTTATGCATGAACACCGATTTAGCAGAGGTTTCTGAACCGATTTACGAAATTCTTTTTTTGTTTGATGCGGAATAGTTCCGTATTAGTCCCATAAAAATTTGATTTAGTTGCCATTCGTTTTTACTTTTTACAAGCATTTTTTTATCTACTTTCACCTATCTTAATGTCAATTTTTATTAAATTAAATCATATTAGCACTTAAACTAAAACGTAAAACAAAAAGCATTAAATAAAAATATCTATCAAGCCAACTGCCAAGCATGAAACTAATAATTATATTATAACTATTTTTTTATGTTCTAGGAAGGCAAACAAGCTGACGGATTTCCTGATGGTAAGAAATTGACGTCGCCTAGAGACACCAAAGATGGTAATGGTGCGTTGCCAACTTGAGGTGAGGATGTTAGGCCTCGAGCAAAAGTAAGTTTACTGGCTACCTTCCCTCCGAACCGGAACACGTCATGACGTTATGGCGGCAGGAATAGGTAAGGCGGTGGTACCAATCCGGGCGAGTAGCAACGCAACTCTACCATCTAGTAAATTATTAAGTTACCTAGTATTAAGTTATTAAATGGCACGTATACATAATAGGTAGTATGTAATTAACATTAAATCTTTATTGTTTTGTACTTTTTAGTTTTGAATTTTCCTTTTTCTAACGTAGTTATTTTTATTAACACTAAAGACAGGGGCAGATTTGATACGTTGGCTGCCCTAGGCCAAAGAAAGATTGCCCCCCCTTATGTGCTGTAAAGCATGCAAAATTTAATCAACTATAGAAATTAAATAAAAATGAAAAAAAATAATAACGATAATCAGTAAATGATTTAATTATATCAGTCAGTATTTCAGATACTGATTCTTACCATTTCTATTTGTGAGAAGCAATGAATCGTTATTCACAAATAGTCTTTTGCCTGGCTTTCTGAGCGGAGCAAATTTTGCGCCCCCTAAATTTTGCCGCCCTAGGTCCGGGCCTACTCGGCCTATTGGGAAATCCGCCCCAGACTATAGAGGAATTAATTTATCTGCCATCGTCTGAAGCAGCTTGTTAGAAGCGAGTACAGGTGGAATTGGTCATCTATATATATAAAAATCAATTGCTGTTCGTTAGTCTCGCTAAAACTCGAGAACGGCTCAACCGATTTCGCTCATTTTGGTTTTGAATTATTTGCTCAAGTCCAGGGAAGGTTTAAAAGATAAGAAAACAGGGAAAATTGCTAGGAAACTAGGAAAAACAACATTACTTTTTCCCATACAAACTGAACGGGTGGAACAAAGTTCGCCGGGACAGCTAGTTACTGATAAAACTGTACAGTGCTGTATAGCAACTTGTCCAGGTAGGGGTCCACCGCGTCACCCATTTCTGTATGACAGTATCATGTTATGGTCCGGAGGGTAGGGTAACTGGAAATTTGCACACTACTCACCATTCCGGCCTAAGCGATCATCTATAATTGACCGCCTCGTTGGTCGAGTGGCTAGCGTACACGCCCAATGACATCGACCAACCGCGAGGCTTGGGTTCGATTCCTGACGGAGGCAGGCGTGTGTGATGAACATTTAGTTGTTTGCATTTCCGGGTCTGGGTTTTTAATAAATTTATTCTTGTATCTATTTCAGTATATTTCTATGTACTAGAATCGTTGACTAACACCCATAACACAAGCATATAATTTGCTTACTTTGGGGTTAGGTTTAATTTGTGTGTCTTGTCCAGGGATATTTATTTATTTATTTATTTAATAGTCAATTGAAATGTAATGTAAAAAACCGGCTTTAATTTAAATAAGTAAATTAGGTATCTGTGTACCCAAAAATTGAGCAATGTACACTGGAGTGTGTCTTAACATCAGGAAAGTCGTGTATTTGTTCACAGCCCTATGTTATAAAAATCATCTGTCAAATTATATGGAATATTTATACACCCTGATTTTTTAAACACCATCCAAATTTTAATATGTTGATCTTAAGTGAAAATAATTAAATACGTGTTTTTTCTTTTAATATCCCTCAATACTAAAATATTAAGATATGACGTCGCAAAGTCGTCTACAAAGTACCGTACCTACGCGCTGAGTGCTCTGACATGCTAGATAGCTACCTGCTAGATACCTATTTTTTTTTCATAAATTGACTTATTTATAGATACTTTATGCCTAGAAAAAATTTGGATGGTGATAAAAAAATCTTGCCGTATGTGTGGAATATATTCCCCGTGTTGGTCCGGGCTCCTTTGCAGAATAGACCATCTGCCTTTCTTGCCAGGCAGCTCGTAAAAGGCGAGTATAGGCTTATCATAATGATGATGATGATGGTGTTACCACCGTGACATCTGACTAGGTGGTAGAGTTTCGCAGCGACTCGCTCGGATTGGTACCACCGCCTAACCTATTCCTGCCGCCATAACGTCATGACGTGTTCCGGTTCGGAGGGTGGGGTAGCCGTTAAACTTACTTTTGCTCGAGGTCTAACATCCGGACCTCAGGTTGGCAACGCATTATTAACGTCTTTGGTGTCTCTAGTCGGCGTGAATTTCTTACCATCAGGAAATCCGCCTGCTTGTTTGCCTTCCTATAACATAAAAAAAAATATATTCATTTAAGGTTGAACCAAACAAACCCTTTAACGAAGCGGTCACGAAGGCCATGACTTTGCTCTCTCGAACCTAACCTTGTACATATTGTTGTTATCTAGGTGAACATACATTGTAGAGGTCGTTCTTTTTTACAAAAACTTTATTAACAAGTTGATTTTCGTGATTTTAATTTGGAGGAAATAATTTTTAATTATGTTAGTACGCATCTTCTCACACACGGATTAACCTTAATAATCTTATTAATACACATGGACTAAAGTACTTCAAGGATCAACCTAGTATTATAATATTTACTACGTGATACATATTATAACATTAACTTAACTTTAGTACTGCTTTAGTCCGTGTTTGTGAAAAAGACGGTTGCCGCCTTATTAATAATAATAAAGACGGAGTAAAGTACCCCAAGGTTAAACCTGATATGCAGATATATACTACATATATTATACCAATTTAATTTTTACTCCCACTTTTATTTTTATCAATATTCTTTGATTATATTTTTAAAGGCAAGTTTTTTTACTTTCTATAATTACAAATCACCAGACATTTTGATGTAAGACGACGTTGCCTTAACAAAATAACACAAAGATGTGAATGGTGTATTATCAATGAAATGTTGGGTACGTTCATACTCTATCTGTTAAATCGGAACAGGACAATGGCGATCATTTACGTTATAACTTATTAAGTAAGGATAGCTTTTTCAAATCGTTTGCATCTACCACCAGTTTATAATCCCAAATTCTTTCATGGCAAAAATATTTTTAATACCTTATGCACCCCGGGAGAGTTTTTGAATTGTGGTTAGGATATTTTGTGAATATATTACATTTATATTATGAAGAAGGGCGTAGTATTTAAAGGTGCTGGTACGAACACACGTATCTGGTTTGTCACTGAGCAAAGAGCATTTTTTGAGTTATACTTTAAATTGTGCATACATTTTTGCTTAAACGCTTGTACCTATAATAATAATAATAATAAATAATAATAAATTTATATCAATAACAAGACATGACAATTAAACTAAAATAAGAAAAAAAGTAGGTAGAAGAGGTAGGCAAAGGTACAACCGGGCACCAACGACTAGCCGAAGCCTCACAATGTGATAGGTGGTAAGCCTATCGCAAACCGTGCACATATCCAATCCCGAGCAACATTTTCTTATTAGAAATTTGGAAAACCCAAATTTTCTTTTTGTGACCCGACCCGTGATTCGAACTCGGGACCTCATGCAGTCAAGTCCAACACCTGAACCGCTAGACCACAGAGGCTTAAATAAGAATGAGACACATTAGTGAATCTAATATTAATTAAAATAATAATTATGCGACTTTCCAGGGGTCCCCAAACTAGGCAAAGCCTGTGTCTTGGGATTTTAAATTAGAATATACCAATAGATTTATTCACTGTACACTTTATTTAACACTTTTCGTTATTTTATAGCCAACCGGTTTCACTTTTTGCAGCATCAGCGCTTTAAAACTAAAGATTTATTTAGAACTAAAGATTTTTGCCTAGTTTGGCAACCTGGTTAATGGTTTAACTCAAAAACTAATGGGATGTTGATAAAATTTATTGAAGTGAAACTTCTTTATCGGGGTTGGAAAAAAAATTAGTGTAACATTTTTCGTTACGCGTCACATTTATTCGTTACGCCCCATCTTTGTTCTTATCCCTACCACGCGTGATTCGAAGTATACTTTCTCCAGCGGAGTAGGGATTGGCAATAAACTTTATTTAACCAATTTCTGTAAAGTTGCATATAGTAAATTATTTATTGAAGAATAACGTCATAAAGAAGTTTCACTTCTTCACTTCTTACGAGTGTACGCTAGTACACGCACACATTTTTTATTTGGGACAATTTTGGAGCCATTAGCTTTCTTACGAAAAAATAATGATCAAATCACGACCTGGTACCTAATTAAATAGTTGGAGTCGATAAGAACCCAAAAACAACTCGTCGGATCATAAAAAAGTCAAGGACTTCCTCGGAACTATGACCTATCTTTCCAAACAAAAAATATGCAATCAAATTGATAGCCCCCTTTTTTAGAGTCGGTTAAAGCATTTATTTTCCAATTTGATTTATTTGTGGCATGTATGACCGCCTCGTTGTGCGAGTGTTCGATTGCCGACTGGGCAGGCATTTGTGTGATGAATATTTAGATGTCTGCATTTCCGGGTCTGAGTGTTTATTAAATACTTAGTCTGGCCATAAATACTGTTACACTTAAAAATAAAAAAATATTACATTTGAATTTCGAATCTGTCATTTTTATACGATTGTTCATTGT
>NJDD01004239.1:47466-61714 GCA_002245505.1 Calephelis nemesis
CACTGTAAAAGTAATATATGTTATTTGCAGTTAAAAAAATATTTTTTTTCTTTATTACAATATTTATGGCAAGACTAGGTATATTCTGGTATCTATTTAAGTATTTCTATGTAATAGTATCGTTGACTAACACCCATAACACAAGCATATAATTTGCTTACTTTGGGGTTAGATTCTATTTGTATAACTTGTCCAGAAATATTTATTTATATATAACGTACTCCTTTTTATAGCCGTTTGATAAGCATTTATTTAATACTAGCTGTTGCCTGCGGCTTCGCCCGCGTTTTCACAGGAACCCGTTGTGCGATCTGGATTAAAAGCAGCCTATATTAATTCAGGTCACAATTTATCTGTGTTCCAAATTTCAGACAAATACGTTCAGCCATTCGAGCGTGAAAGAGTAACAAACATACACACATCCTTACAAACTTTCACATTTATAATATTAAGTAGGAATACAAACACACTCCAATTTCATTTATTTGTGGCATGTATATGTATGGATGTACATTTCAAAAGGTGCTTATAAGTAAGTACGTGTAGAAATGAATCGTTTACAAATAAAACTGTCGTCTTCGATTGAGAAGAAGTCACGTCCAGTTCGTGATCAAGATCCAATACTTTTATCTTACGTTACTCGTATTATTTAGAAACAACATGGTATGTAAACTATGTATCTATTTATTAATACGTGATACCAAAACTTTGGACCCTTTTTTACGAAAATTGCAAGGACGCAGGAGCATAAAATTTGGCACAGTCATAGTATAATGTGCAGAAGAAGGGCAGAGCGCTAATATTTTTCAACAATAATGCTTTAATTAATGCTAAAATACATTAAATCAATAAATAAAAAATTACCCACACTACCATGTATTTGACACACACAAACAAATACATTGATGATAACGATAAAAGATGGCGCACTAATAGTCTGGAAACAAAGTAGCTGGTCTTGAGAAATGAAGATGGCGTTCTTATCAACTAGATAGTAAAAGTTATTGTGGGTGAATTTCGACCAATGGGCGACCACTAGTTTGCTAAATTACATATTAATATTAAGGGGCTTATTCCATGTTGATCCGGGTTCCTTTGCAGATCATTTGCGTTCCAGGCAGCTTTTTAAAGGCAAGCATAGGCACACCGTCACTAACAACGTGACACCTTAGTAAGTGGTAGAGTTTTGCAGCGGCTCGCCCGGATTGGTACCACCGCCTTGCCTATTTCTGCCGGCATAACGTCTTGCCGTTGACGTGTTCCGGTTCGAAGGGTAAGCTGGCAGGTAAACTTACTTTTGCTTGAGGTCTAACATCCCGGCCTAAGGTTGGGAAAGCACCACCTTTGTTTTTTTAGGCGGCGTGAATTTCTTATCACCAGGAAAGTCTGCTTGTTTGTCTTGCAATATCATAAAAAAGTAACGAATTAGCTGAAACAACCTGCAAGGTTTGAGCAAAGAGGATTGCCCAATAATAAATAGATTATCTGCTTAGAATTTTTAAGTACGGGTTTTGACATGTTATGCTAATTTTCAAACCGTTTTTAATGAATTAAATTAATATGGGTTGGGTCTAGCATGTACAGTGTTAAAAAGTAAAAAGAGAATTGGGTTTTTTCAATTTTCTAATAAAAATAACGTTGCTCGGGATTAGATATTATTATATGCCCAGTTAGCGATAGGCTTGCCACCTATCACATTGTGGGACCTATCACATAGTGTATTTACTAAGAAGAAGATACTTTATGTATAGTGTTATGTAGCAAATAAATAGTAATTCATACTAATGTTAGAAATGCAAAAGTCTGTCTGCCTGTTGTTTTTTCTCGGCTAAATTTAACCGAGTTAGATGTTTTTTTATGTATGTAGCTAAAACTCCTAATTTTAATATGGGCTATATTTTTTCAAAAATCAATCCCCAAAGGATAATTATAGGTGATGAAAGTTTGTATGAAAATCTTAACTACTTTAGCCGAAGTCGAAGTCGCGTGAAAGCAGCTAGTATATAAATAAATAAATAAATAAATATCTCTAGACAAGTTACAAAAATTGAATCTAACCCCAAAGTAAGCAAATTATATGCTTGTGTTATGGGTGTTAGTCAACGATATTAACACTTAGAAATAATTAAATAGATACCAGAATAAATTTAATAAACACCCAGACCCGGAAATACAGACATATAAATGCTCATCACACAAATCTCGTCGGTAATCGAACCCGAGCCTCGCGGTTGGTTGCTTATTTAGGCGTGTACGCTAGCCACTCGACCAACGAGGCGGTTCATCCTTGCTTATATCCAAACTGCTATAATACTATAAACTGCTATAATCCGTTTTTGTATCGAAATAGTTGAACTAGTTTTAATGTAACTTATATTTTTAGATTAGGCTTTGAAAAAGGACATAGACTACTTTTCGTTCCGGCATAACAAAAGGGTCCTCGTGGAAGAGCTAAATTTATCAATACCAATATTATAAAGAGGAAACATTTTATTTTTTGTTTGTTTGTTTAAAATGAATAGGCTCCGAAACTACTGGACCGATTTCAAAAATTCTTTACCTTTAGAACGCTACATTATCCCTGAGTGACATAGGCTTTTTTTTTTATCAAAATCGGTGCAGTAGAAGCCAAGTTACGCAGGTGAAGCTGCGTGCAACTGTTAGTCTTTAGTAAATTACAACAAGCAAATTATTATTTGCCAATAAAGTCGTAGCTATGATCTATTATAATCCGTTGGTGTTTATTAAATTTATTCTGGTATATAATTAAGTATTCCTATGTATTATCATTACTGACTAACACCCATAACACAAGCATATAATAATTAGTAAACGTTTGTGGTAAGGTTCAATTTAACTTGGGTCTATGACTATTCCAGGGATCTTAAAATAGATGCTGGAATTGAACCCGAGCCCTATCGATCAGCGACGGCTAACCAATTAGCCACCTAGACGTTGTAATAAGCTATTCTAGTCACAGTTTGCAAGAGAAGTGGCCTGAAATCAACTCGAGGTCCAGTCTAGAACTCTACTCCAAACTCCAAAGAAGGATGAGGTTATCAATTCGACTGTATGTTTTGTTTGTACGTATGTAACGTGATTACTCTGTAATTAGCCAACCGATTTTGATGGTTATTTTCAAGAAAAAGATAATTCCGAGGATCCCCTATAAATTTCATCATGATCCGACTTTTCTTTATAAATGGACCGATTTCAATGAGATTTTTTTTATTTTAAAGCTAACATTATCGAGACGGGTTGTAGCAAATTATGATAATGAATAGATTAATAGACCACGAACTAAAAAAATATAAAATTATTAATTATTATCCAATAACGGCTAATATTAATAACCTATCTACAGATAAAGATAGACCTTCTATAGTTTTGTTGCTAAGATGTTTTTGTTAATTATTGAAAAATAACCGCGGTTACATGGCAACTGATCTAAAATAGCATGATCTTTAATCTTAGATAGGTTATTAATATTGGTCCTAAGAGACCAAGAAACGATATAGATCACTGTCGGGTCCCGTTTAACGGATCAGCGTAGGATTTAACTTCTTGAGGTCTCGTGTTTGTTCCCGGGGTCGAGTAACGAAAAAATGTGTTTTTTCAATTTTCTAACATTCGAAATCATATTGGATATATGCCGTACCACCTATCACATTGTGAGTCTTACGACCGCACTCGGAGATGCCGTCTTTTAGTGCGTCATTAAATTACCATTTTCATTATCAAAATTTTCATTTAATGACAGATTAAATGTTAATTCACGGCCTCTGAGTGCAGTCGTTAGTGTCTTCGGTAAGTCGTGGTTGTACTGGTCACAGTAATATATTATGTAAGGACTTATTACATTATCATTTTCTAGTTGTACCTCTGCCTACCCCTTCGGGGATATAGGCGTTAAGATACTTTTTTAGAAATTTGGTTGTAAATTACAGATGAACTGACAAACATTGGGTTTCTTCTAGCTTACTATTCTTTTATCTCAAACTTTATCACCACTTTCCAACGGGGTATGATTATTACTCTACAAGTATTACAAAAATCTCATTTAAGGTCTCAGCATACATACCAACTCGGAAAGTCTTTCGCCTGGCCGTCAACCAGGCGTCAACCTAACGTATGCACGTAACCAAACCGTTCCGAGGATCGGCGATTACGTTACGATTCCGATTAGTGTGCGTTTTTTTTTGAATGACTAATTATGTTGCTAATCTCGCGATTTTATGCAACTTCACCGAGCTTTGTGGGCCGAGCAGAGTGCTCAGCCCGAGACATCATTATTTAAATGCATGTGGCTGTTACCTACAACGCCAGCAACAAGGGCTGTCTCCCGGGAGACCGTACCTCGACTTAGTGCTGCGTTCTATTTACTGGGTGGATTGGAAGGAGGAATATTGGCGGCTCGTTGCCCGGCGTTAGGCGCCGGGCGCAAGAGAGGTCTTCGTCGCCGAGACCTTCGGCTAGTACTAATATCTAATCTGTGCCTTCGGCGACGGTGTCGTGTGATGTTGTTGTGATGTGAGTTTGTCGTGTTCCGGTTTGGAGGTGGAGGAAGTAGAGCGTTCGCCACGGTTATTTGGTCCGGAGGGTCCCATAACACGTGGCGGGGTCTTCTATGATTAGGGGGCGCGTTCGCGACCGGTGTGTAGTCACACGCGGATGCTAACAACGGATTCGGTATGTGCATTGCAGTATGGAGTTCCATACAAACAATAAGGAACGGTTCGAGGCAATACGGTAACGATCCCTTTCCGAGTTGATATGTGTGCTGAGACCTTTATACTATCTGTGGACGTCGATATTGGTTGGTTAATTTTGAAAGTAAATTGAAAAATCCGACAATGGCCAAGGTATACCATAAATTTTTAATGGAGGTCAGCAGCTATCGCTCAAATAACAATTAGTAATCACTGCCTCAGATAAATCAATAAACAGACGTCCATACAAATTTTATACATTACCATATATAAATTCTAGCTGTCACGGTAAACTGCGTCCCACCCATTCAGTTTGTATGGAATAGTTTAAAATGTTTTTCCTATTTTCCCAGTTTCACACAACAGTTTTCCCATAGACATTTGGGTTGTCTGTATTTTTTGTTTTACCCATAGATTGTAAAAAACAGAGTTCTATGTATTTTTTTTTTATTTTCACAAATTAAAAAGATCTTTTCAAAAAATTATTTTTTAGTGTCGAAAAGATTCATTTATGTGGTTTTAATGAAATAACAACCTATTTTTTTAGACTTCACGATACCTCTGCAATTTCATCAATATCGGTTTAGCCATTTTGGGGAGTTTAGTTTTTGCGACACATTTTTTTATGTGTAGAGATAAAGTTGCGGAACCCAAATAACGTATTTCGGGCTTCCGCTGGGTTTTGATAATTTTACGCAAAATAAGAACTTACCCGTTCATGAAGTATTATTTTGTGTGTCATTTTAACGTAAAGAACGTAAAATTACATGGGCTTCGATCAGTCATCGAGAAAACTCTTTTTTTTGATGACTGATCTTGTAATTCAAAATTTAAAAAAATAACGTATCTATTTTTACTTTTCGTAGGTGACAGAGTCTACTACCGGCCATAACGTCAGTGCTCGCTGACTTTATTATCAACTCTCATATCAACGACAGCGAACATGCGAGGAACGGCGAGGATGCAGACAGAAAAGATCTCGCTAATAAATACCATAGACGTTATAGACGTTATTGGTGTGCTGGTATGCAAGTCGCATGCACTGAGGTTAGGAAGTATGTACGGGGTTAATACGCCATTACTTGGTAATGATAAGAGTATTTGTGATCTCTTAATCCTGATCTACTTTTGAAAAAAAAAACCATCAAAATCCATTCGTTCTTGGCAGAGTGAAAGCTGCGTACTAATTGTTTTCGAATATTTTCAATTGGGGCATATATATCGAAATTTGATCATAGGTGTGCTTCGATTATTAAAATGATATTATTTCTAATTATTCTATATTAAGAGATTCGCCTCACTGGTCTAGCGGTCCAGGTGTTGGACTTGACTCGATTGGGTTCGATTCTCGGGTCGAGCAACAAAAAGAAAATTGGAAATTTCCTAATAAAAACGTTGCTCGGGATTGGATATATGCCCGGTTGGCGATAGGCTTGCCACCTATCACATTGTGGGACTGTCTTCGGCTAGTCGTGAGTGCCCTGGTTGTGCCTCTGCCTACCTCTTCGGGGATATGGGCTTGAAGATATTTACTTACTTATATTAAGATTGTTTACCTTCTGATTACATCAAATAAAACCTAATTACCTGAACACATTACTAACCTACTTTAAGCAAGGTCGAAGAGGTACCAATGTCAAAACGTTTACTTACGAGTATACGTAATTAGACCAGTTAAACGTAACGTTAATGAGGGGTTACAAATAGGGATGCCCAAAAATTGCATTGTATCGATATGTACATACATACACATATTCACGCCAAGTCGATAAGATAAAATATCCACTTGATACAATTCAATCAACATACAATTAATAATTGTATCGATATGTCGCATTGTAATCGTATTATTAGTTTGTTTATTTGATATTTTCCATCGTTGGCGCTTGGTAAAACTTTCAAATTTTTAGTTTGTATCGATGTATTAATAATGTAATCATTCACCCTTTTGACTGGATTTCAACTGGACTGGTTTAGTTAATTGTCAAGATTGTCAATCATGTCAATTTTATTATAAAAGAAATAAATAAATATTTCCAGACATGTTACACAAATTGAATCTAACCCCAAAGTAAACAAATTATATGCTTGTGTTATGAGTGTTAGTCAACGATACTAGTACATAGAAATACTTAAATAGATACCAGAACAAATTGAAAAAGAAAGAAAAATTATAAAAGAAAGTTTGGTTTTTGAAATGTTTTTCTTTTAAACTGTTTTAGATAGATACTTAGGAAATAAGAATTTTGTCAATGTTAATTGCATATGAACGAAACCATAACGGATAATTGAATTAATTTCCACTGAACTTAGTTTTACTAACATCGTTTTTCAATATGATCCGTGAAATCAGCAGTTAACAATATACCGTATCATAAACATATCGCATGCTTTTCAATCAATATAAATATGATATAAATTATTATGTGAAATTATCCTATTAATATGATAAATGCGAAAGTTTGTATGTATTTATGTATGGATGTTTGTTACTCTTTCACGCAAAAACTACAAAGCCGATTACGATGAAATTTGGTATGTAGGTAGCTGAAGACCCAGAATAACATATAGGCTACTTTTTATCCCGGAGTTCCCGCGGGATTGGGACTTACGCGGGTGAAACCGCGGGGCGCAGCTAGTATACTATAAATGCAAAAAAAATATATTCGTAATAAGATATTTCAACGACACCGTTAACGACAATTTTATTGAGTAATGTTGTCACAGTTTGATACAAATGATACAATACCTTAAAAATGTACTTTTGCTATAATATGATATATAAAAAAAAAATCAAAAAAAAAAAATCAAAAATTATTTATTTCTCTTACAAACAGTTTAACAGAATGTAATTCAAAACCAAATAACGGAGTAAGAGACTGGTGTCTGCAACTAGGATACCCTGTGCGAGCAGATCACCAGGCCCCACTTCAGATCACGGATACTATAGTATTCCTTTACACTCGTGTTAGAGAAACAGAAATTTATAATGATAACAAACAACGCAAAAATAAAATTTTAGTAATAATACAAGTAAATCGTTATTAGTTTCATATTTCTACAAATACGTAAACAACAAATCCTACAATTTAATTACAAATCATTAATTAGTGTTTATTATTATAAGTATGTATATCCTCAAATTTCACTTTTTTTTAAATAAAATTACAAAATTAATTGTTACTGAGTGTGTGTTAGTGTGTGCCCGTATGTAAGTGTGTATGTGTAAAAAACGCTTAAGAGGGTGTAAAAGACGTGTGTGTATGTATAAAAGCGACCGCTTGTACTGTGTGATTTGAGTGTAGGAGATACATACATACATACATATACTTATTATTACATTAAATATTAACAAATCCTGTAGTGATGTATCTAAATGACGAAATATCGTATAGGACATCCCTACTTCAAAACAACAAATTATAACACTTGTAGTTTCTGGGGTATTTATGCAAAACTAATATTCAACCTATTACATAGCAGTTGAAAATTATTTGAAGTTAGTATAAGGGGAAGGAAGTTAGTTTTTGCCCCGTCTTGGTCCGGGCTCTCTTGAAGATTAGACTATCTGCCTTTCTCAGCCAGGTAACTCGTAAAAGGCGAGCATAGACTTACCGTAACTAACACCGTGACATTTGACAAGGTGGTAGAGTTTCGCAGCGACTCACCCGGATTGGTACCACCGTCTTACCTATTCCTGCCGCCATAACGTCATGACGTGTTCAGGTTCGGAGGGTAAGGTAGCAAACTTACTTTTGCTTGAGGCTTAGCACCCCGACCTAAAGGTGGAAACGCACCCAACCACCTTTGATGTCTCTAGGCGGCGGGAATTTCTTACCATCAGGAAATCCGTCTGCTTGTTTGTCTTCCGATATCATAAAAAAGGTCAATGAAGGGATGTTTTGTTTGAAAAGTTTGAAAATAGCCGATATCAACAAAAAACATGTAGACTACTTGTCCCTAATTTTGCAACTTCCTATGGGAGAACCCATAAATTTTACTTTTATAGCCAACATTTGTAGCAAGTATCAGGGTTTTTGGAGGCGGTTCAGGTGTCAGCCGATGTCTTCGGCTAGTCGTGGGTACTTTGGTTGTGCCTCTGCCTACGACTTCGGGGATATGGGCGTGAAGATATTTTTACACAAAAATTTATAGGAATTTCGAGCACTTACTCACGTTCTTACCACATCTTGAAATAACCTTGACTATTCAAACATTCTAATACACTACATTTCTAACGAATATTAAAGATAACAATTCAAATGTTTTAAATTCAAAACAAAATTATACACTTTGGAATACGTAATGTATTGTATCATATAATGATATTTTACATTAGAATCAACATGTTATGATTATTTAACAATACAATTTGCTTATAATAACAATAATGTTTATTTTTAATTTATACAGTAATCACTTGATTTTAATAATTGTCGATACTGCAGACAAGTTTCTTAATCCTATTAATATTATAAATGCGAAAGTTTGTATGTATGGATGTATGGATGTTTGTTACTCTTTCACGCAAAAACTACAAAGCCGATTACGATGAAATTTGGTATGTAGGTAGCTGAAGACCCAGAATAACATAATATAGGCTACTTTTTATCCCTGAGTTCCCGCGGGATTGGGACTTACGCGGGTGAAACCGCGGGGCGCAGCTAGTAATAATATGAAGTAATGTAATAATAAATATTTCTGCACAAATTGTACACATAAATTTAATATAACCTAAAGTTTCTAAATATTTGAGTAGATACTAAAAAAAATACATTACCAATAAATGCGGGAATCGAACCCGAACCTTGCGTTTAGTCTTACTTAGGTGTATACGAGTCGGTCACATACTATATTAACAAATTAAAAAAGAGAAATAAAAACCTAATATCGTTGACTGATTGCATAACATTTTGCTCTACAAAGACGGTATATTTCGGATGTTTGTATCTTTGTCGCATATTTCTATGGTAGTAATACAAAAAAAGAGTTGCACTCCGGGAGTGCCGGCAGAAGTGAAAACTTGAATATTCACGTTGTGCATTTTTGCTATTTTGGAATGGTTAGGGAATAATTTTGCACGAATTGCTTTAACTATCTGTATGCAAGTAACTTTTGTTGTAGAATACAATATTAATTTATTGTGCTATCGTACACAAACATTCGCGCAAGCGCCCTGCGCCGTCTTACGAAAATTCAGGTCACGCGTCCTGACGCGAGTTTAGAAGTTTTTACCCATTCCAAAAAAAATGCGCAATGCCGCCAAAGAATTTTTACTTTAAAAACATAAATTGGTGGGTTAGAAGCTAGTTTTTTAGGAACTTTTCTTGATTTCAGCTCTCTTGCTCGTCGCTTTAGTCCTCTCTTGGCATTCACCGCGTGCCTTATGATACACAGAAACACATATGGCGACGACGGTGAACGCGAGGAGTTGGACCGTCATCTTCTTTCTTCCTTTTTCTCGACTTCAATCTTCAGAATTAACTTCTTTGGAACTTTTTTAGCTTATGCAACATGACTAACCAATAAAAAACTTTTTGAAGTGAAACTTCTTTATCGGGGTTGGAAAAAAATTTAGTGTAACATATTTTCGTTACGCGTCGCATTTTTCCGTTACGCGCCATCTTTTTCTTATCCCTACCACGCGTGATTCGAAGTATACCTACTTCCTCCAGCGGAGTAGGGATTGGCAAATACACTTTATTTAACCAATTTCTGTATTCCAAATTATTTATTGAAAAATAACGTCATAAAGAAGTTTCACTTCTTCACTTCTTACGAGTGTACGCTAGTACACGCACACATATTTTTGTTTTTGTTTTAACACACTTGCACTTTTCCACAAATAATATTTTATAAGTTTCAATTTACAGAAATATTAGCTTTAACATAACTCAAAATAAAAAAAGAAGAGTACAAGTAGGTTTTTCATATTAAATAGAAATCGACCAAGTTGTAAATTCAAATTTGTTTCAGTATTATGCTACAAGTAATTAACGTTTTTGGAAATTGGCGTACTTCTTTATGAGATACCAAATGTTGCCCGCGGCGTTGCCTGCGTGGCTTATGGTGGCAAATGATTTTTTTTGGAATAAAAACTAACCTATGTATTAATCCAAGTTACCCTCCATATGTGTGCCAAATTTCATGAAAATCGGTTAAGCAGTTTTTGCTTGACATTGAAACAAACACACAAACTTTCACATTTATAATATTAGTAGGACTACAGCGAACAATTTTTATTTTAAGAGACAAGTTTAGACTATTACACCATAGATGTTAGGTGCAAGGCTACTTTTAGGCCATGCTGTCATGTCTACCGTATTATTTAAGTCATCTTCTTTCACGATGGCGCCAAAACTTTTATTTTTATTTTGCTGAATAGTACAAGTACAGCAAAGGAAAAAAAAGACGGACGGTAAGAAATATAGGTATGTGTCCTGTATGTGTATTTGTCAAATAGAGACTGGTATCACAAATTTCAATATCCGATTTTATGAAAGAACTGCCATTAAATAAATTTAAAAAATGTGTCAAAGTGAAATTGTATAAAAAAAGGTTAATAGACTAGGAAAAATCGGCGCATGCGTACCGAAAACTACGAGTATTCCACTTCAATTTTTTTATGCGATCCTCTTCAAATTGCCCTCCTAATGATTTAAAGGCATGTTGCCATGGCGCGACCCGGTGCCATGTTAAAACCGAAATTGTTTAAACAATTGCAAGGAATTGTTATTTTTCAACCGGAGATTTTTTCAAATATTTTTTATTGAAATACCAATAAAAATATCCTATGACTTTTCATGATAAAGTTAATATTTTTAAAGATATGAATTTTTAAAAGTGTGAAAAACCTCAAATTTGGGTACTTTCGATCCATGAAAAACATAATGTTTAAGTAGTATTTTTTTAGATCCTCTATACAATAGTTAATAATATTGTTAATAGAGATTAAAAAAAAATTCATTGTTTATATCTTTTTTTAATTGTTAATTTCGTTTTTAATTTTCGCTTCAAATTAAGATTTTCTGAATTTCGGCTATAAATTAGAGAATGGTACTTTGCTATCTTTATTTATGAACAAATGCCCATTCCCAACTAATCTTAAAAACCGTATAATTGTAAGAAAGCCTGTAAAACCAAAGCTTGTTATTGTAAAAAAATAATATTACTTAAAAGCTTTTAAAGTGATTGGTATGAATTCACAAAATGTATTAAACAAGTTCAACTTGCGTAATTTTATGTGTATAAAAACTGGAAAAGTCAGTTAATACTACTACTTCTACTACTACTATAATAATAACAAGATGAATGAATGACTGATTGATTAATTTATTGAATAAATAAACGAATGAGTGAGTGAATTTATGAATAAATAATAGAACTCTGTTTTGTATACAAACTACATACAACAAAGTAAATAGAAATAAGTATTATTAACAAGATATTTTATGAGAGAAGAGAAGAGACAAAATTATTTTCAGTTTTATTTTTTAACCTAGCCACTATGGTGTAGCGGTATGACTTGACTTCTTAAGGTCCTGGGTTTGATCCCGGGTCGAGCAACAATAAAAATAGAAATAGCGAATTTTTAATTTTTTTATAAGGATAACATTATCCGGGATTCTATATTTGCCCAGTTGGCGATATGCTTACCAGGTGGCATATTGTGGGACTTAAGTATCTTCACCTAGTCGTGGGTGCCTCGGTTGCACTTCTGCCTACCACTTGAGGAATATGAGCGTGAAGATACTTTTTTTGTATGACATTTTTTTTTACATTTTGCAATATTTACTCGAAACAATTGCTTACAATAATATTTTTATGTAATCTACATGGAAAACTTTGACCACACGACGACCTTGGTAAAAACAAGTTAACCAATCAGGGAACGGTAATGACATTGTATGAAACTTGTATGGGAATTTTAAAACAAATTATGATAAAAAGTAAATGTTCATAACTAAGACCTTGTTTCCTGTCAGAGTCAAACCTCAGACCTAGGTACTCTAACAGGAGTATCTTTAATATAAAAATGAATTGCTAACTGTTGGTACGCGCTTAACCTCCGAACGACTGAACCGATTTTGATAATTCTTTTTTTGTTGTGTTGGATATTCTCAGAAGAAGGTTCTTATGAAAAGAAAAACCGTCAAAATGCCAGGGAACATAGGAAAAATAGTACTTTATTTTTCCCATACAAACTGAACTGGTGGAACGAAATTCGCCGGGACAGCTAGTATTAAATAAAAATCAAAGTAGTGTTGTCCCCTTCACAAATAAAATTAGTATTTCCTCCATATTGGTCTGGGTCCCCTGTGGAGAAAAGACTATCTGCCTTTCGCTAGGCAGCTCGTTAGAGGCGAGCATATTATTTTATCCACGAGATCACTGAAGTAGGTTTACTGGTGGGAGAGTGATGTACTTTTCCTGTTGGCTTCCAGTCTTACCTATTCTAATTGCCATTATAAAAGTGTCATGTTCCGATCTAAAGAATAGGGTAGACGGTAGCCTTGCACAATAGGCATGACAACCATCTACAGGCAGCAACATACCTATAACTTGTATGGCGGCTGGATGTGAACCACGACTTCGTTGGTGCCACCAGGGAACCACTTGTCTCCCTGCCAGGAAAATTGTAAGAGAGTACTGATAAAACGAGTCCATATCAATGAGATCACTAATGGTATAGTGCTGAACTGCTCTTAGAGGTAGGAACTAGTCGTCTAATGTTAACGCCATAATGAAAGTGTCAAGGTTTGGTCTGGCAGGTGAGGTTTGAAGTAAACTAGCACAATAGGAAAAACAACCTTACTACAAGAAAAAGATACCTGTAATATCTACGTTATCTTTATACCATCATGACAAGGCATATTCCGGTAGCCTTCCACAATAGGCCTAACACTCATCTACAAACAGCAGCACACCTATAACGTCTACAGTGTCAGGGTGTGGACCACGACTTGGTTGGCTAGTCTAGCACAATAGAAAAAAAGCCTTACTATATACCACAGCTATCTCTTACCACCAGAATGGACGTCTGATTGATTGATTACGTAATGCCATAAAAAGATCGAGACTGATACTCTACTGATGAGTTATACTTAAGTAGCTACCTAGATTAAGTTTTCTCGTTAAGATTCAACGAAACGAAACGTATCTTTCGTTAACGCACGTTAAGTTATGTGTATACCTACGAAATATTTTATTCTAGCGATAGTAATATCTTGGTCTCTCTTGTTGTTTAGACTAGGGGTGGGCAAATTATTTTGACCGCGGGCCAGATAATTAAAAAAAAATTGTGGCGGGCCAGTAAATTATAATTAATCTTGATTTAAAATTATAAAGATACAAGGCATTTTTTTATTATTTTACAATCATTTATTAAAATTTAATCTATTTATGAAGTTTTAACATATGAAATACGCAATATATATGTTTGAAGTATCGATTCAGTATCTTAATTGTTCAAATTTCAATAGTCTTTTAACATTTCGACGAATATTTTTTAAGGAGGTTCATATTTTGTCTAAAAAAAA
>NJDD01004245.1:0-25425 GCA_002245505.1 Calephelis nemesis
AAAATTAGTTTCAATCGTTTTTGAAAAACAGAAATTGGAACTCCTCTGTGATTTTTTAAATTTCACTTTCTTTAGTTAGGCTAAACATTACACTTTTATTTCGAAAACACAGTTAAATTAATCTAGTTATCCATTTTTCAAAGGTACCTACATGATTTCATATTTTTGTATATTTTTTGCAATTTCGCGTATGCTGTTCTAATGCCAGTAGTCAAAGTCATTATGTAACGGACAACCGTGATGCTCTAACGAACTGTTATACTATTCAGTACTCTGTACAGAGTATGTAAATTAAACTTTTAGTACACTCTCAGTATTCATTACAATGAAAAACGAAAATACGTTTATTAACGTCACATGTTAATGGAGCATACAAACCACGCAATTGAGTATTAACATTATCAGCTATAACTGATCCCGATATGCGACTTATAATTGTTGTTGCTTACAACTTTCTATTTAGAAAAATGATTGAGTTGAAGACGAAATAAAAAACAAATGATTTTGCACACAATCGCAACATTGCTAATCGCCGTTAACTTTCAACTAAATCGTTAGCAAATGTATAAATTTAAAATTCGTTAATTGTTCAAATTATTGTAACTTTTACTTGTCTAGTTTTTGAAACTATTATTTCAATGAAAAAATAATGTACTAGACTAATAATTCTAATTCATTTTGAATAAAACTTAGTCTTTTATATTTGAAATAACGTACCATGATTACAATTTCTTTAAAAACGAAAAATAACCTTTACGTGGACGTAAGATCTTTAAACCGAGGTAGATTTTTATCCCGGCTATGTCCCACTTTCTGAACTGTTAAAGACTCAGAAAATGAAACATATTTATGATCTAAAACATATATTCAACTCACATTATCACAACTGAACATTTTAGGCTTACCTTAGCACACTTAATTAGACACTGTCTTACACATTACACAAATGTTAGGCCCTTAGTCCTAAGGCCCCAATCTGTAAGACCCTTCTTGCTTCCCGATGTCGGTAGACTATTAGTGTTCTTTGTTCACGATCCAACACGTAATGGCCACCTCCGATATGGATCACTTATATTTATAGGTATCAACTCATAATGACAGTGGTGTTGAGAATTCATGTTTCTAACACAAGTGTCTAACTTTTTTGAAAACTGGAATCAATTTACGAACTCTGTTTTTTAAGTTGCTAGTGTGTTCTTTCCAATTTAAGTTATTATCAATTATAATGCCTAGGTATTGGATACTGTCAACTATTGTTAATGATTGGCAGTTGCAGGTGAACAAGATGTCACAAGTATGGCATTGAATAAAAAAGTTATCAGGTATTGACGAATTCGATCTTATAGAAAATGGGACGCATTTTGTTTTGTTCATATTAAGTGTCAGTAAATTTTTATTTAATAAATTTAAAATATTTTTCATTCCAGCTTCGGCTACAACTTTTACTGCACTCCATGTCTTTTCAGTAAATAATAAAACAGTATCATCTGCATATGAGATCAACCTACAGTGTGGAAATTTTGTACTGCATATGCAGTTAATATATATAAGAAAAAGAGTTGGACCCAAAACTGACCCCTGTGGCATCCCGTAGTTTATTTTATTTTTTGCGCTATATAAGTTACCAACTTTAACAGTCTGTGATCTATCTGATAGGTAATCTTCTAACAGTTGAAAAGGAAGACCTCTGACACCTATCTCTTCAAGTTTTCTAAGCAACAAAGGAATAGAAACGGTGTCAAAAGCCTTAGCCATTAAAAGAAAAATACCAAGGCACTTCAGTTTACTGTCAAGACTTTTCACTACATGACCCACTAAAGCATCAATCGCATCCGCAGTTGATGTTTTTTGTCTGAAGCCGAATTGATTATCGGATAATAAATTATTAGATTATAAGTAATGAATTAGTCTTTTATTGATTATTTTTTCCAGAACTTTTGCTAAAACTGGCAATAATGATATAGGGCGGTTATTAGAAGGGTTATCATTGTCACCTAGTTTATAAATAGGTATCACTATGGATTCTTTCAGAAGTTTAGGAAATATACCTGAAGAAATACTCAAATTACAAATATGTGTAATAGGAGAAGCTAAAATGCTAATAAACCTTTGTAGGTAATTAGACGAGATGGCATCCCATCCAGTAGAGGAACTTTTTTTTAATGTATATGTTATATTGGTGATTTCTATTTCGTCAGTTTGCACTAACATAAAATAATTTACAGGACTACTAGAGCAATTGTATTGTTTAACCAGATCACTTTGCGTGACATCTAATTTTTCTAATATTTTCTCCGCGAGATTATTTCCAGCGTTAACAAAGAAATTGTTTACAAAATTTATGGATTCTTCAGGACAAGTTTTAATTTTCAATAGGTTATTTGAATTATCTTTTAGTGAGTCAGATTTACGAAGGTGGCAAACTCGTTTGATTGTATTCCAAGTTTTTTTAATGTTGTTTTAATTATGTTGTAGCTCAGAAATGTTATAAGCCTTTTTGAGGTTATGTAAGATATTATTGCAGTGATTCCTATATCTTTTGTATGTTAATTGTAAATTTAGATCAGTAGGGTTATTTTTTTGTCTTTGATGTAGAATATCTCTAAACTTTATGCATCGGAGCAGGCCTGGAGTCATCCAACTTTTTAAAGTTAATTTCCTCTTAGGTACTTTCTGTGAATAAGTAGACTGGCAATTGATTTTATTAATGGTATTAATAAAAGATAATGTAGCTAAGTTGACATCCGTGATTCTCATAAGTTCACTCCAGTCCGTTTGTTGTAAAAGAAAGGAAACCTTTTTGTAGTTTACCATGGTGAGACTAGGAGACGAGTTTTAGAGAGCTGTTAGAGAGATTTCGACATGAATAGTACTATGATCAGTAATTGAAGAATCGCATATGAGAGTGACCATGTCGCAGCTAGTTTTAGCAAAGCAATGATCGAGACACTTGTTTTGACGAGTGGGTATTAGATGTGTAGGTAGGAGCCCATGTGATGCTAAAAGATCCATGTATTCATCCGATCTGTTATCGTTGTTGCAATCTTTAATGTCGATATTTATATCGCCAAGTAACAAAATATTGAGTAAATGCTTTAATTTAACTAATAGGGAATCTAATGAGTTTTCAAAATTATTAGGAGATACAAATGATGGCGATCTGTAAATACAAATTAAGGAATAACTAGCTCCTATTTGAACCACTAAGCAGTCTGCATCATTTAGTAATGGTTCAGATACAATAACGTCTCTTACGTCTTGTTGGATATAAACTACCACTCCGCTCTACCTACTACGTTAGGGACTTGGCGTGAAGATATGTATGTATGTATGTATGTACGCATTTTTTGTTTAACATACTTATATTGCTAAAGAAAACGAACAAAAATATATACAGTTTTAAAAAATAAATTTTACCTTCCTGCAATGATGCCATATTGGATGAAGTACTTGAGCTCAAACGGTGTCTACACTCTACAACGTACGTTTCTTTACTTTCTTTAATTTTCTTTATAATGTAATAATCATCGTTTTTCTTCGTTTTGGTTTTAATTTTCTCTTAAAATAATGTAATTTTAGTACCAAATATTCGTCTTGGACATACGCAAATGAGAAGTTAGAATTTATATCTAGATTCCTGACTAACTCGATGTGTAAATATCGCGTTCTCGTTCGTTGTACAAACGTAGTAGAAGCAATCGCATTCTCTGTCTAATTGAGACCATAATTAACTGTATTTTTCTAAACCTATGTTGAAGGAAATCTCGGAGAGCTATTTTCATTATGTTTTTGGATCGTAAAGTGCTGGCTTAGAAGAAGATTAAAAAGATAGAACATTTCCAATACTTAAAGTAGAAGAAAATAAATAAATAGCATAGACTAAATATTTACTTTTTTGTCTTCCAGGATGTCATAGCCGAGTTAAATATGGACCAGATTGTTTTAAGAAACTGGAAGACAAATATCAGTGCAGTAAATGTGAAAAGAGTTATACTAAGAAAAATTCTATGTTAATACATTATAAAAGTAAACATTTGTTTTCTCGACAGCACATTTGCGAAATTTGTTTCGCAGAATGTTCTAGTAGAGCTTTGATTATTGCGCATAAATTCAAAGAGCATAACATAGACCAGAGACCGAAATGTAATGCTTGTAGTGCCGTTTTTAGTGAAAAATTAAATTTAAGAAGACACATGAATTCGGTGCACATGTTAGGCAAGAAATATAATTGTGATTTATGTGGATTTGAATCGTATGCACAAAGTGCCAAACGCAGACATTCCCTAATGCATAAAACAAATAAAGAATTCCATTGTAAATTTTGTAGGAAATCTTTTATGAGAGCAAATACATTACATTTTCACGAAAAAATCCATACTGGTGAGAAAAACAAGAAATGTGGGGAATGCGGGGCTGCATTTGTTCAGAAGGCCAGTCTTAACTATCACATGCAAAAACATCACCCTGAAGTCAGCTATTAGCTTATTTTAAACCTTGTCATAGCGGTTTATAAGACAAGTCGTTAAGTGTCGTGTAATAATTGACTATTGCTATATGATGAGTACTGTGTTAACAAACTTGTTGTTTGTTGTTTTAAGGTATCAAAAATACTTTTATGTTTTTTGAAGTTACAGTAACATTTATGACGTAGCTGTTTAAGTAAATCGCATGCCTTTTTTTTCTTTTTTTATCGTATTGCAGCATTATTTTTTTGATTGGGTGTTATAATACTGGAATTTGATTTTGAATGGAATAATTATAAGTTGAATGGATGGTTTTAAATGGAATAATAATCAGAATAAACTAACAATACCCTCTTTTTGGTAGCAAAATATTGAATCGTTTTCACTTCTGCCTTTAGTAATTTTAAAAGATTCGAGAATTTAAGGTTTTTATTTTTTACAGTGTCAACGGTAATTTTTTTACTTAGAAGCTCTGGGCATTGATGTATATTTGTTAGCTGATTGCCCATGATGACATTACGACTCGAGTTCATCTAATGTCAAGAATTTACCCGTTACAAATAAATTTTGATAGTTGGCAATAAGTTTTTCAAAAAATTCTCTCACAGGACCCAGCTTATCATGCAGTTTACGTATTTCTCTGTCTCTTAAACAAGACATGACCAGATAAATAGATAAATTAATTCTTTAACATGACAAGATGAATTAATTCGGTACCTGTACCTCGCGTCGTGTACCAGAAATCCTCCAAGTTGCGTCTTCTGGATTTATGAATACCCATCACAAACAGCATGCCAAGAAATGCTCTAATTTCCAAACCCTTCTGTCTCTGGAAAATTTGGAATTTACTTGTTCAATGTATATATTAGTAGAGTTTACTAAGATTTCTATAATAGATTGGTTAAAATAAAGTTCAAAACATTCTAGCTCGGTTTTCGTATTTTTGGCTGCATCTTTAGTCCCTGCTGGTTGCGTGACAGGATAAGGGTTTTTCCTCCACTTTATTTCTATACGTAATATATACGTTTCTAAGTGAACTATATACCCTATATATCATCTTCAGAGTCTATATCGGATTACTGAGTACCTGGTCCAATATTTTTTTAGTCACACTCGGTGCTACTTTTTTCCTGTTCTGTGTTCTTTCTTTATTCTGAGCAGTCTTCTTCCAACAGCAAATATCCTTTTAACATCAATAACTTTTCGATAAATTTTTGATATTTGTGTAAAATTTTGTAAATGTCATTTAATTAGTCAAGTTCAATTATTGCAAACAGTGACTCCTTAACTCCATTTTTAGATGTAACAGAAATACTGTTTAAATATCATCTGTGTAACGTAGATTTTTACTTAAATACGATTTAAACCTGAATTTTAGCGAGTTAAATTCCGTTCCTATTTCCGATAATCATGCTGTATAAAATTATTGACATTTAAAAAGTTTTTGGAATCACGTATTCATTAATATTAATATTCATGAAAATTAACACGTAGATGTTTAGGGAGAAACTCAATTTGAGTTTCGTAAGTGAGTAAGTAATAGTAATAAGCGTGTTGTCTAGAAGAAAGTTGGTACGAATTACAAGTGAGATGAAAAATGTTGAGTTGTTTTATTTTCTTCATTTTTGGATGGCAAGTAAACTGATGCAGTGAAATTGACTGGTTTATGATGGGTGTATGGCAAAATTATGTTACACTTTGTGATACCACCCCCTGTGTGCAAAGAAAATTGATATTTGCTTGTGCCGAAATTCAAAACAACCTCCTCCGTATTCCTTTAGATAGTTTGCATGTGTGATTTTCTGAGAAATCGCAAAAAAATCATTATAGATTTTGTCGTATTTGATAGTCTCTTTGCAGAACTTGAGTGCTGAAGCTTGAGTCGCTATGAAAAAGTAGTGCTGCTTGAAGAGATGTAATTCCTCTTCAAATTTTTACAAAAGTTACACTTTCAGTCATTTTAGTTGTTGCATATCTTTTTATGGCGATTATTTTTAAGGATCCAGGTTTACTCTTGACATGTTCATGATTTTTTAAAATCCATTGGTGCCAACGTGTTTCGTTTTTGCAAGCATCACAAGAATAATGCGTCCAAAGAGAATTACAGTCGTTAGCAACTTCCTTAATAAGATGAGATAATGAGTTTTTTTTTGAGAGTTTTTAATCGACGCAACCCACGACGTAATGAGTTTATTTGAATGCGTAGGATTGCAGGGCCATAGAACTCAAAATTATAACGCGAAATTCGACACGCGGGGTCAATTTTGACCCCCGACTCCAGCTGAGGGAAGCTGAGGGAGCAGTCATGAAAGCGCATCTAAACTTTGTTTTTTCGCTTTTGTGTTAGCACGGTTTTAGAAAATTTATTTTGACCAATGGGTCTTCGTCGAAATAAACTTCAGGTTATAAATATTCAATTCAGTTGGAAACTTACCCATTTCTGTTTCGGATTACAGTTTTATATTTTTGTTTTTGCCCACCTCTGTGTAGTCTACATACAGTATAGTATTCATATACAGAATTCAGTTAACATAAATGAAAATTTATGTTGACTGAATGACGCCATTTAAAAACTTACATAAAATGAGCCCTTATTCTGTATAGGAATTACTGTTACTGTTAAAAACTGTATTGGCCAGATTCGAAATTCGGCAGATTCATCAAATCAACTTTATAAACGCGCTAAATGCTTAAGATTATGGGAATCACTGCGGGTAATGGAAATCAGACTCTCATTACCCTAATATGACCTTACAAAAGGTTATTCGACAGCTATTTACATACTAGTATTTATCACTTCAAATGTTTCACTAACCAAATCTCAAACTATCAAACTTTGGAAATTAATACAAAAATAACCGAAAAATATTTGCAGAAATCTTCTTACCGTGTTTTATTTGCACTCGAAAAATTACACGAAAATGGCGGAAAATAGTGACGCAACTATTAGCCAGTTAGTGCAGTGACCATGATTTCCAGCTGATTCCCTTTACACCTTTCTCACCTAAATGCATTTTATTTATCCTAGAAAAAAATACACGTTTACAAACAGTGTGTTATAGGAAAAGAAAACTACACATACAAAGGACTACAGCAAAATATTATAAAACGCTAACTTCAACTGTGTGGTGAGATTTCAGTATAAATGAAAATAAAATATAGGATATGCCACATCAGTGAAGCTATTCAGCAATTTTACGATTTAATTTCTAAATTGTTTAAAACTTATCAAATGATGAAAACGAATTTGGAATATTATATTGAGCGCGAATAAATTTTTATATCAGTTTTGTATTTTAATTCAACGTCACATTTAAATGTTCCAAACGTTCTGCAGATTTTCAATTTTGAATGATAAAAGATTTTTGTAAAAATAAAGCTCTACTACACATTTTACCTACCTACCGGGAAACAATATTTCGGGTGTTTTTATATTATGCATTATGACAATTAGATGCAAAACACTTCACCGTGATACGAGTATTTACGTTGTTAAAGTACTATTTACAAAAGAAATTCGTAGAAGTCTTAACCGAAGCTATGACAGGAAGCCTTGTTACTCTCGGTTTGATGAAAAGCTGATGCTTGCCTCGACCTTTCAACACTATGCTTACGATATAATGTCACTACAATCAATCAAAGGAGAGAGGCTGATGCGTAAAAGAAATTACACCATTTGAACAGCGGTATGCGAAATT
The DNA here is from genome assembly GCA_002245505.1 of Calephelis nemesis. Taxonomy (NCBI): domain Eukaryota; kingdom Metazoa; phylum Arthropoda; class Insecta; order Lepidoptera; family Riodinidae; genus Calephelis; species Calephelis nemesis. The sequence continues at coordinate 8,162 of NJDD01004245.1, forward strand.
AAGAAAATAAAATTCGGTATCAAACAGACTTGAGGTTGACCATACATCATAAGGTGCAGGTTTGGTGCGGAAATAATGTGGTAATAAAGGAATTCGACTGATCTGTCTTTCTTCTTACTTCTTTCTTTAAGATTTGCACTAGCACACGCGGCGAATTGGTTAAATTTAAATTTTATTGTTTTAAGGTCGCGACCTGCGTCCACGCTCGGCGTATATTCAGAAACGAGTGAATTCAAAAGGGCGGCCCCTTTCATCCGTGCTTTTGCTTTTCACTTGTGCTTTTGCTCCTCACCTTTTCCAGGCGTTCAAATCTTCTTTCGCAATCGAACGTAAGGATTTCGAAAGGATAATATTAGCAGGGAAAAAAAGCAAATACAGCGGTAACAAGGCTATAAGCTGTTTAAACTTAGAGACAGTGACAGCGCTGTTGTCTTTCATGCGACTAGAATTTTCGTCTGCTTCTTTACCTCATTGTTATATTCGTGTCTAGATGCCAAAGCGAAAATATAAGCTACGGTCTGTACGAGTTTCACTAGTTTTGGGTTACAGATACAGTGGTATTTTTGGAATGTTACTTTTGCAACGACATAAATAGTGTAACATTGTACAGTTTGAACTTTTGTGACCACGTTTCATACGACAGACGAGGTTGCTGTCCGTGAATTTGAAAATCTTGCTTTTTGTTTCATCCCTCTCCTCATTCCGATCTTGTCGGTGGAAGAAATTCCGTATTGTTTATATACACGCCTTTAGTATACTGATCCCAAATTGCGCTGGAATTCGTCTGTACATGTTTGTGCATTAGCTGAAAAACTGATAACAATTAAATAAACAATCTTTTTATCTTCCAGGATACGCGAGTAAATATAAATATGGACCGGACTGTTTTAAGAAAATTGGAGAATCATTTCAATGTGGTAAATGTGAAAATAGTTATGCTAGAATAGATTCTATGAAGAGACATTATAGCACGAAGCATGTACCGCTCAGTTGTGACATATGCTTTGAAGAAATAAAAACTATGGCTTCACTAACTGCGCATAAATTTAAAGAGCACAATGTTGATCAGCGAGTGAAATGTAAAGCTTGCGATGCTGCATTTAATTCAAACAAAAGTTTGAGGGAACATATTTTAACATCACACATGATACGTGATAAATATAAATGTGATTTATGTGATTTCGAGTCTTATGCTACAAAAGCTAGACGGACACATCCACTGGTGCATAAAAATGAAAAAGAACATCATTGTAAATTTTGTAAAAAATCGTTTATGAGGCTAAGCACTCTACGTTTCCACGAAAAGATACATACTGGCGAGAAGAATAAGAAATGTAAAGAATGTGATGCTGCATTCGTTCAGAAAGCCAGTCTAAACTATCATATGATGAAACACCACCCAGAAGTACCGTTTTAGCTTACCCAGATAAGACGACAGCACTTTGATGAATCGTTAAAATTATCATAATGCTATTTGCTAAGTAATCATGGCTTTACCTAACTGTCTGACCGTATGTAGATGTAATGGTGCGTCTATACAATATACTCTTATCTGAAAGAAACATAAATCCATTATTTTGTGTTCTCAGAAAATTGGCTATGTGATATTTAAAATTTACGAATAAACCGAAATTTTTCTTATGTTATTAAAAAGAATGATCTATATATGCGGACGTGGCAAAAAAGAGATGTATTCACACGTGTTGGAATGGGCTCATAAAGTAACTATATAGGAAACTAAACCAAGTGACAGAGACGTCAATTAACGCCAACGTTTATTGGAAAATAACCTGTCCGGTTATGTTACTACAAAACACTGTATTCAAAGATAGAATATGACTGTTTTGACAAAAAACACATATATGTTAATAATTCAGTTTGATGACCATACCGATTCTTTCTTATTACACCATACAGTACACATTGTTATAGCGTTTCTCAGTATTTTGAAGAAATAATCAATTTTTTAAACATACATAAGTACTTACACTATACGTTTCTCAGTTTTATATCGTAATAAAACATTACATACAGATACCGTGTATTGTAGCAGCAACATTATCCAGGAATTTGTATTTAGTGTAATTAAAACCTAGTCAAAGGCACCGCATAGGAAAAAAAGTCAAGATGTTGTTACAAAGAAATAAAAATCTATGAAATTTATTACTATGATACGGTTGTTATAATTGTAAATAATTTTTAATAATTAGAACATAGAATAAGAAATTTTACTTAGTTATCATTAAGTGGCATAAAGATAAATACTGTTTTCTAACTTGTTTTTATTTTAAAAGTTCCTTTTTTTAAACTCCTTAACAATACGATAAATACTTTTGCTAAATTATCTGCTTTTATCAGTTACATTTCATAACAATACTATTTTCATTTATTTATTTTCTCGTTAACAGATTGCCGCCCATGTAATTTTGTGTTTATGTTAAAACTTCACACAAATAATACTGTACTTTATGAACGAGTAGTGATGTGCTACGCATATTGATAACTATAGGAGCTTTATCGATAAACGTAACACGATAATACTCTTCTCCCTTTTTGCAAAATGCAAGAAACTAAACTTCTGCTGGTTACTTTTGTACAAATTTATTAACTATAATTTTATTTATATTACATATAATTTTATTACATACCTACATGCATACACACATATCTTCATGCCAAGTCCCTTACGGGGTAGGCAGAGAGTATCGAGTGCCAGACTGACTGACAAACCTGTCTTGCTTCCTTCACATCAATTACCCTTTTCATACAAACACGCCAGTTTAGGAGACTCTTGACACAACCCTCAGATAATATCCGATTAATCTGATCCTGAAATGTCAGCCTTTGTCTCCTCGCGTACCTACATCCATCCACATATAATTTAATATTATAATAATTCTTAATACTTTTTAATTGATATACATCTTCTGATATGATTCTTACTGCCTACTTCTTAAAAATTTTCGAAGCTGTCGTAAAATAATTAGAAACTGTTAGGTACTCGACAATGAAACGAAATAATTATGACGACAGGTAATTTTTGTTAATTTATTTTAATCAAAATCTAATGAATCGTCATTATCACTCGTTAACCCCTTCCCAAAAATTGTTATAAGTTCCTGTTCTTGTACGTTATCGAATGCCACACGGATTGCCCAATCCGACGCTTTAACGTTTTGGGTTCTTTTCGCAACATTTTCCCAGTTTTCGGCAGTTACTTCCGCATGACCATTTTTAATAAATCGAACATCTTGTTTGCCGTAAAAACGGGATGGGTATTGTTTCGAGCGGCGTGTCCTTTGTTTTATGCTAATATTAGTTCTATGGCATTTGTACTGGCAGTGATACGGTGTAAGTCAAAGAACCCAATGACTACATTCGACAGCTATTTATATATCGACGATAATGCAGGGCTTCGATAATTCCATGCAATAATTTCTTTTAATCAGTCTAATAAATAGTTTATGTGAAAAATACGATTTGTTAATCATCAACCCGGAGAATACGCCAACATATATTCGTTTTAGTTTATAATTTTTATCCATGAAACAAAATAAAAAACAATTTGAATATTAATTCTTTTTTATTTTTAATTTGCTTTTATATATTTTTTAATTCTTTGTCTTGCATTGGAGGCAATTGTTAAGGTAATCTTTATATTGTCTGTCCCTTTTAAAATTTTAATAATAGAGTTGTACCAATTAAACATTAATAATCTGAGAATGTAGTCAAGAAAGAGCTCTGCAAACTCTGTAAGGAAATCGGTAGAATATTTAGATACAATTGTTTTTTTTTTACATTTCCTTTTTCAGGGTAACCAGTGAATAAAACCTTTTTACGTTTTTTTTTAAGTGACACTGATAGATCAATGGCAATCAGAAAAATAAGTACCAACAGTTTTTTTATATTTATATAAATTTACTTCTAACCAATTTAAATATCATTGCTTTTAACTAAAATAAAAGTAGCAATATCTTCTATGCCAAAACAATACGTCTTACTTTAGCTAAAAAACAAAAGGGGTAACAATTTCTATGCAATGGCTGACACTAATTTTCTTTTCTTTCAATTCTTCAGTTGCTGAATTTATTTCTTCAGCGATTTCTTTATAAATGTTATTTTTTCGGATTTTAGCCTTCCCAGTACTATTTTTAATCTTAAATTCTCTTTGTAAAATGTCAAGCACTTTTTTTTAAATTTATTTATGAGCTTATCGACCATATCGCTCCTTAAATCAACAAAATTTCACACTTACTAATTATTATTATTTCTACTATCATTACTGATAATAGCCAGTTTGGCCAGCACTATCGCCTCTTCCGAATCCGGACAGTCGAGAATACTGTTTACAATACCCACATCCCATCTGTTGACATGCATCAAGTTTCTACTACGATATGATTCGTTTCGTTTACATTCCATTGCAATATGATTGACATCTTCCACTATATTGCAATCAATGCACCTAGGCGAATCAGTCTTCTGCATCAAAAATGCAAACTTTGTGATGGAATGTGACCTGAACGGAGTCTTAGAATGAATGTCAACAATTTTCTGTCAAATGGACTAACATCAATCCAAGGACAATACCGCACCTGTGGTTGTATAGTTTTATACCAAATATATTTATATCGCGACCTTGCATCAAAATATTCCTGCCACTCCTGGGTACACTTTAATTTTACATATTTAAATGGTCCGAATATAGCGGAACAATCTTTCATAGAATAACTTCTACATTTCCTTGTTTAGCCATCAGATCTACTTCATCATTTTCTTTAAGCTGACTGTGAGAAGGTATCCACTGTAATACTACTTTCTTATTGGCAGCCTCTAGGTTTAAAATCGATTCCAGTATTTGGTAGGCAATCGGGATTCCTCTCCTTAGAGAGGTACACCGAGCCAAATGTTGCAATGAGCTTTTTGAGTCAGTAAAGATGACAAACCTTTCGGAATTAACCGATTGAATATAAGCCACAGCTTCCGCGATAGCAATCAGCTCAATGTGCATAATAGATATATCAGAATCGACTCTAAACCTAGCGCTGCATTCAAGCAATGGATCGAAAAATGCCGCCCCACCACCATTTTCCATTTTAGAGCCATCGGTAAAAATGTTGTGCTAATTTCCATATTCGTTAACAATGAACTGGGAACAAATTAATGCAAGATCGCGACTATGATAGGCATTCTTCGCTCGAATAACAGAAGGAATGGAATCAAAAATAAATTTCCGTGCATGAATGTTGCTTACCCAGGTTCCTAAAGTGAACATTTCTAGTCTTTCACAACTTTGCATGTCTAAAGAACCCAATTCAATATGGGTACGGGTGAGTAAGGGCAACTTTTTATTGTTCCAGTATCTAGATGTGCTAAGTAAATTCAAAATATCTAATGCAACATTCGGTAAGTTATGTTTAAAGGATCTTGATTTCAACCAATATTTACATGACAGATATTTTCTCCGAACATACAAAGGCGGGAGGCCGAGGTCATTTTCCATTGCGTAGAGCTTGATTTTGCAACCTGTCTAACTTAATATAAAGTGCTTTTAGCGGCATTGTCATATAAAAAACTAGCAAAATCAAATCTACTACGGATGAGCGAGATATACAGCCGTCTTAAGTGCTTTTGGCGGACTCCCCACCCTGCCTGCTAAAACTTTTAAAATATTTACATGTTTTGAAACCTTTTTAGCTATCTCGTCAATATTTTTCCTCCACCTCAGAGCACTATCCAACCACAGGCCCAGATATTTTATACCGTTCACTATCGGGATCGATTGATTATCTAATACAAAATCAAATAATGTTCTACAACGCCCTTTTCTGAAAACACAGACTTTTTGCTTTTTGCTGGTGATATAGAAAGGCCTAAACTACTTAACACATTAATTAAATTACTTCCATTAACTTTTAACTCTTGTACAACAGAACCCAAATATCTACCACTTGTGAATAATACAAAATCATCGGCATATTGAAATATTCCAACATTATGAAAGCTTTTGCAAACTTTTATCGTGGCCATATTAAATAGAAAAGGTGAGATAGGATCACCTTGTGCTAAGCCACGGCTCGTTGACCTAGATAGTTCTATGCCATCAGAGTCAATACTTAGCTGCCTATCCATTAAATAAGACCACAGATATGTACAAATTTTAGCTCTACTCCCAACCTCATCTAAATTATTTAGTACAGTGCAAATATCAATATTGTCGTAGGCATTCTAAATATCAAAGAAACATGCAACTGTTACAAATCCTTTCGAAAAACCTGACTGGACATCAGACACTAGGCACGAGAGATTATCATAACAGGAGCGAGATCTCCGGAAGCCGAATACTCTATCAGGGAAAAGATCTTTTGATACTACTCTAACCTTTTAACGAGAATCGTGTGAAAAATTTTGCAAATGCACGATATAAGAGCAATCGGACGGACCGCAGCTGGTGAGTTAGTCTCTCTTTTGGGTTTCGGAATAGGAATAATTTTAGCATGACGCCATTGTGATGGTACAAATCCTACAGATAGACAAAAATTAAAAATCTTAATTAAATGTATTTTCCCCTGAATTGGTAAATAGTTAATCATTGAAAAGGAAATATCGTCACAACCTGGTGCAGTGTCCGATTTTTTTACAGAATTGTCTAGCTCTGACAGAGTTATTTCCGACTCTAATTTGAGATTTGACGAATGAAATGAAGGTTGCCCAGGCCGAACATAGTCAGGTGCCAGACTCTTCAGCAAACATTCTGCCCTTTCTCTACACAAAACGCGTGTAGAAGCATTCGATGCATGACCTTTAAACCACTTCATTTTTCGCCACATTTCTGGTGGTGAAGTAGAGTTATCAATGGAGGAACAGAAACGCTGCCAAGACTTGCACTTCTCAGAACGTATCATCCGCTAAGCTTTACTTATTTTTGCTTTCAGTATGTCTAAATTTGTGAGAGAAGGACATCTTCTAAAGGTAGCTAGTGCCAACCGACGCTCGGCTACAACTTTTGAGAGCTCTGAGTTCCAATAGGGCTTAGGGGTAAATTTATTACAAAAAGATTGGGGGATTTTCTTAAAAGGTATAAAGTTATCAGAAGCAGTTAGTAAAAATTTCTCGAAAAGATTGTACAAGTCCTGTAAATTTAGAGGGATATTAAAATTTTTAAATACATTGTCAAGATACGAAGTATAAGATGTCCAGTCACTATTCTTAAAATTCCTCTTTTTTTTAAAATTTCTGAGAAAGTTTAAACAGGAGGTGATTTTGATAATTAAGTGATCACTACCTAATGATTCATTGGTAACGTTCCAAGAAAAAAGCGTAGCCAAATCAGTAGAGACAAAGGATATGTCTGGAGCTGACTGTTGTAAAACTCCGTTATTTAGTTGAAATCTGGTAAACCTTCCGTCATTTAAAGAAATAAAATTATGTTCTAACGCAGAGTCCACAATTAATGTACCTCTGTGGTCTGATCTATGTGACCAGTTAGCATGATGGGCATTAAAGTCCCCTAAAATAAAGGTTTTGCTTTTATAATTCAAAAACACATAGTCCCAGTCATTTTGAGATGTGCGAATTGAAGACGGGCAGTACAGAGCTAGAACATTTTCAATGTGCCGACAATTCAGAATTTTTATATGCAGTAGCTCGATACCTGTGTTTGGAGAGTTAACTTGATGAGCAATACAGGAAACAGATTTATGCGTGAGAATGGCAACACCACCATAACCATCTATTCTATCTGCCCTAAAAATGTTATAGTTACTAACCCTCAAATTGTAATTAGGTTCAAGCCAGGTTTCGCTTAACACTGCAATATGTACTTTTTCTTGATTGAGTAAAGATTCTAGACTAAGTAGTTTAGGGCGTAAACTTTGACAATTCCACTGAATAATGCTAATGTTAAAATTTAAATTACTATTATCCATAATTTATAATAGAGTCAATTAAAGACTCGGCAAAAAACCTACCTACTAATTTTGAAATACACCAATCTGAACACATCGACACAACTAAATGATTTTTTTCTTCTAATGATTGCTTATTATTATTATTTGATGTAATTTCAACAATAGTTGACAAAAACTTAAATTTTTGCTTAAACCTTCGCGTCTCTTGGAATTTTTAAAGCTTGGGGTCTCTTGTATGCAGTTTTTATCAGGTGAGTACTCAACAAGCATCTTTTCATTAGTTTCACCGGGTAACTTACTAGAGTAACTGGGCACCGGTATAGGTTCAGGTTGACCGTTCTTTTGTTTTTTCTGTTTCCTCTTGCTATTTTTGTTGTCAGATATGGGAGGTTGGGGCTTTTTAAAAAGATTAGACATTAAAAACGTGTTCTGGTTTTCGATGTTGTCATCTGCTACGTCTTGAATTTCCATTAATTCAGGAGAAGTCATAGAAGGACCTGGTGACTCACATTTCTCTGGTTCTGGACTTGGCGGAACATATAACGTTTGTGCTTTTTTATATGTGCAATTAAATTCTGCCATCAGCTCTCTCAACCTTCTTTCTTTTTTGAATACTGGGCAGGATTTTATAAGAGCCATATGGTTTCCCCTGCAATTCATACATGTAAAGGAAGTGACCTCACAGTTTTCATGGTTTTTGGCACACTTGGGACATACGGGTTTTTTGTACGGACACATTAGCCGCGTATGACAAAACTTCCAACAACGAGAACATTGCGTTACTGGAAAAATGTATGGTTCCACTACTGTTCTTAAGCCAAAAATATTAACGAAACTCGGTAACGAAGCACCTTTAAATCCTAACCTTACTACTTCCGACATTTCCCAGTTAAAACTCTCTTTGTCTTTATTCCGCTTTTTCAACCTTTTTATAGAACTTAACTTTGCAGTACTTGAAATGTTGCTTTTTAACTCATCTTCAGATACTATCAACTCAATATGTCTAATAATACCATATGATACCCCAACATCAGAAGTTTTCTGACAGTTCCATCCTAATTCTTTAAAAACTATACAATTAACAAATATTATTGCGTATGTCTCCTCCTCGAATTCTATAGCATTTTATAAGGATGAAAATATTTAACCCGATTTATGCCTTCAATCTTGTTTTCCTTAAACAATCGAGCCAGTGCAAATTGCTTCGGTAAGGGTGTACTGCAAGTTACATATATTTCACATTTTTCAGCCTCCTCTTGAATACTTCCTGTGCGCACAACCTTACGTTTTCGACCCACTGTACTCCACTCCTCCTCTGATGAACTTTCCTCCCGCATCCTTATTCTTTTCCTATTTACGTCTTCCAACTCCATATCTACAATATCACCGCTTTCCACATTTCGTTCATTCGGACTTCCAGCTACATTCTCAACAACCGTATTTAATATGTCGGTATTCACAGCAACTGACGTCTCAGTTTCCATTGCGCGCCGACTCGACCCGGCCGCGGCGGACGAGTCGTGTCTGTCGTGTCAAAAGCATATTCAGTATGCGATGCAAATAAATACAATAATGCCGTGCGCCTTGAACGAAACCTCGCGCGTCACTGTAAAGCACTTTGGCGATAGATGGTTTTTTAATGCCCGCAAACCGGTTTAACCGAGAGTGCCAACCTTCCACGTAATTTGTATTACGTAACGATGTGTACGATGGTATTTGACCGCCTCGTTGGTCGAGTGGCTAGCGTACCCGCCTAACTACACCGATCATCCGCGAGGCTCGGGTTCGATTTCCGACGGGGGCAGACATTTGTGTGACGAACATTTAGATGTCTGCATTTCCGGGTCTGGGTGTTTATTAAATTTATTCTGGTATCTATTTAAGTATTTCTATGTATTAGAATCGTCGACTAACACCCATAACACAAGCATATAATTTGCTTACTTTGGGGTTAGATTCAATTTGTGTAACTTGTCCAGAGATATTTATTATTTATTGCAGCACCACATTTTAATGAACTTAATGCTGTGGAACCAAAAACGATCAAAATAAGAATTTAATTTCCGTTCTGGTTCAGATTTTGGCGACTTTTTCATGATGTATTGATAACCAGAAGTAATATATTTAAGAGGCAAACGAGCTAGACCTGCACATCGTTCAACATGCCGCCTCTGCACTCTCGACTTCATTCCCAAGTTTTTAGCTTTGTTGAATAAACTACGACAGAAATGAAAGAAACAACATTTTACGATGGTATTTTGAAATTCTTTATGAATAGCATTAATTGCGGATTTCTCGTAATCTATTAACATCTGGGATGGACGTCATGTTCGGTATCGTAATTTGATTATATCAAATAGTAATTCATAAATTTTTTGTTTCCTATTTTCGAGGAAGGCAAAAAACAGGGGAAATACATTCTTCGTATCTGCACTGTATCCATGAATACTGTATATTTGTTTAAATGGCGGTGGGCTAGCTTTAAAAGTTCCATCCAGCAAATATATGTTAATTTTGTTCAAAACGCTTTCAATGTCAGGCAAGCAAAATATAAAAATTCTTATCTCGTCATTGTAGTCCGCTAAAAGGATTTTATTAAATTTCTCGGGTACGTTTACTTCTTTCGCTAATTTGCAATGTAGGCTAGGTACTTGCAATTGTCTATTTCTAGCTTTGTACAATCCACTTTTAACATTTTCAAATTTCGGTAACTCCACATCCAGCAAATCCAAACCGTTCGTCCATAAGCAGGCATATTACATCTTCGAATTGTTTTTGTATCGGGTCATAATTTTCACAAACCCTTTGCTTTAGTTGTATCATCTTTTCACGAATCTTACATTTTGCCATATTGGACAAGCAATCTGAGCTATGTGGATTTTCTTTAATGTTTAACATTTTCAGTACTTACTGTTACATTTCCTTTACACTTCTTACTGTTACTACATTGCCAAAATGTATTTCCATTAACATAAATATTCCGTTTATGGTACTCGCAGCCTTCAAATATTAGTTTAGTGCCTGCTCTGTTCGTAGAAAAATATTCCATTATCTCTTTAGAATTAATTAAATGTAGAATATGCAGTTAAAATCCCTCAATTCAGATTGCAGAATTTGAACTGATTGACATTGATCTATCACTCATCTATGATAAATAACGATAACAGCCACAATAATTATAGGAGAAACTAAAAACTAAAAAGTAATATTAAGCCTTTATTTGTTGGTCATTCAAACAAATATGAATATTCTGGCACAAAATGTGAAGTTGGATTAAAAATGACGAAATGATGAAATGAATGATGTGTGTGCGTGCGTCTGTGTCTTGGTGCGAATTTTATCTGTTATTGTATATTCTGATTTAATTTAACTCATCGCCTCTGTAGCGGTTCAGGTATTGGACTTGACCGCATGAGGTCCCGGGTTCAAATTCCGGGGCGGGCAACATAAAGAAAATTTGGTTTTTCCAATTTTCTAATAAAATTTTCTAGTAAAAAAAAATTGCTCGGGATTGGATATGTACCCGGTTGGCGATAGGCTTGCCACCTATCACATTGTGGGACTTAGTGTATTCGGCTTGTCGTGGATGCCCTGGTTGTGCCTCTGCCTACCTCTTTGGGGATATGGGAGTGAAGACACCTACCTATTGGGTCTTCAAGCCATTTGCTATCAAAGAAAAGTACTAAAGGATTCCATTGTTCAAAAATTCGTTCAGTGACTGCAGCTAGGGACAACCATCTTGTTTGAGCCGGTTTCAATAATTTGTGGATATTTGTGAAAATAGTTGTATATGTCAAGTGCTAATTTTTCACACTCTATCGGCAATTGTTTGCATGCATCACTGGCGCAAAGATGTAGGGAGTGGCAAACACATTTCAAAACTATGATGCCCGGACACGCCAGCCGAAATCGGCTGGATACTGAGTGATTACACCCCATCATCGTATTGCAGCCGTCGGATCCAAACCCAATTATATTTTCAAGACCAATAGAATTATCATGAAATAACTTCAGCAGGGTTTTAAAAAGATGTTCTGCAGACGAACTTTGGTCTGTGCTGTGTGTGTGCTCATTTGAATTAATTCCCAAAATCTACTGACAATGCGACCTTTATCGGGGCAAAAATATCTCACAGTCCTTATGTCTACTGTGACATCTCCACAATCAAATTATTAACAGTTCGATATTGTTTGCCACACCTTCTAAAACTGTAACCAAATCTATTGTGTACCTTATCTCGTTTAATTTAAAAAGTGCATATGAACGGTCTCTCATTTTGTCCAGGTGGATTGTTCGGAATATAAGGGAAGACTTTTTAACGGCCTGATTGGTGGCAGTTTCCTCTTTACTCATTTCCTTCAAAGTTTCGTAAAGGTCAAGTCGATTTTTGTTTATTAGACTATTCCGCCTACAATGCGATGCCTCAATTTTGTTTTGGGTTCAGGGCAATCGCAACTGGTTGTTTATATTTTTAGACCAAAGCCGTGTGGTACAATCGGGGATAGTCTTAAAAGTGAGTTCTCTTAGTGCACTTACTTTGAGAGTTTTGAATGCGTCCGAAATTTCTTCAGGCGGAAGATAGGCCAGAGCAATGTAGTGTCTTAATTTCAGTGAATTGTGCGAAGCTATTCCAGATCGTTGTATTTGCCACCAAACATTTTGACCAAGGTGGAATAAACAACCTTGTTTATTTATATACCATATTTACTTAGGACGACGTTTTACGTTTAGTGTTTCATTAATTATTAAAAACAAGATAAATGTTGTTTATGACGATGTATTTGAATTCATTATAATTCTCAAAAGTTCTAACAAAGAAGTGTAAAATGGCTAAAAATGAATTAATCATAATTTACAATGGCCTACAATAACACTTACACATATCACAAATTAAAAAGTAATCCAAACAAAGTGGACTGCACATTTTTTTGCGATTGAAATTTGCTTGATATTTCGAGTTAATTATGTCATAGTAAGCTGACGTTTTGCCAGCTTATCAATCAGTTCTATAGAAGAAATCCAGTTATCAGCGGTCACATTTCAATTAGCTCCAAGAATTGGTTGTATCAAATGTAGCACACACTGAGTCGTGCCTACTTAGTGTGTTTTTGATCTTGTGTGGTCAAACCAATACCATCAGAGCCTTTGTTACTATAAATATGTATGTATTCGTATGACCTGTACATATTTACCTAGTTTTTTCGGGAGCCTATAACCCGATACGTAGGAAATGTTTCTTTTTCCTTGAAATTTACTAACATTTCTTACTCTACGTTACTCTACACATCTTTGGTGACGCATTCACTCAATTCATATAGCTGTTGAGAATTTTTGACAAACTTGTTGAAAATAAAAGATACAGCTGTCAACTTATCAACATTTTGCCTTTAAGCGCGATCATCTGGTTTATCGAAACGCAAACACAGTAACAAAACGAAAATTATATTTTCTGACATGCCGCATCTATATATATCACACACTGTGCATTCCTTAGCAAATAAGTAACTTGTATGTTCGTGGTTTGATTTTCAAAGTTTGTTGAAGCATTTCTCTCTTCAAATAAATTATGCCAAAAGCTGATAAGGTCTTTCGCATCCACGTCTGTCCATTTCGAAGCACTAGCATAACCATTACAAACCACCACCTAGACCATTTATAAAGACTTTTCCCGTAATAAAAATTCGACCTTCGTAATTCCTGAAAAGGTCTGACAGTCAAACTCAAACTCAAATTATATTGATTTTTAGGTAAGGCATCGTACTCTTAAAACATGTCAATGTTACTTACATAAATGAAGTTGTCCATACACAAATAATTACATCACAAAATAAACTTATTGTAACAGATTGTTATTAACATAGTTATTACCCATAGTAATACGTATAATAAAAATATAACAATACCGCGGGTACATAAAAATAAAGTTACCGACTTTATATCTATGTACCAATCCATGAAGTAACATCTGTAAACATTTTGTTTCCCCAAAACAGGGAGAAATATGTAAATTACCAATGTATGACTATGATTAATTGTATGTATTAATCATATTATCATTAGAACAATAATTATGTTATCAGAACTACCGATGCTACCTTCATCAGAACTATCAGCGCTCCTCTCATTAATGCTATTTACTTCTTGAATATTCTCTACTATATCTTCATCTTGGTCACGTCGCTGGATGTCATGATCATTTTCACTGGCAGATTTGTTTAAAGTCAGCAAGAGGGCATTTTGTTATACAAGAAGGGGTAAACGAGCAAGTGGGTCACCTGATGGAAATTGGTCACCTCCGCAACACCAGGAGTATCACAAATGTGTTGCAGACCTTTAAGGAATTAGTACGCTCTTTGCATAATTGTTTGGGAATTCCGCCCTCGGTAACTGACTCCACAAAGGTGTTGTGCGAGGAAAAATGTCTTCGGAATCGCACAGTTGTAGATCACCACACATCAAGATGATGCGCATGATTTATTAAATATACATACATATTTAAACCCTGTCGCGAAATTCGAAGGTGGAAATCAGCGACTGAAATTAAACCAAACAACTTCTCCGAACATTCCCCATGATAGATGCGGTAGAAAACATTGACTTTCTTTTCAAATGATGAACAGTCTGCTCGTAAAATCTTTCTCTTTAGTTTTTTAGGCACTACTTGTGATATGTAAAACAAACAACCAATAATTTCTTGATATGGAACTCTCTTTAAAAACTTTTTTTTTTCTTCAGTCTCTGTTGTTAAGTAAAGTGTAAAGTGAAAAACTTTTTCCTTTGAATTTTAAATTCACATCCATAGGTGTCATAACTGGTTTACAGTCTGACATTCCATATTTATTTAAAACTTCCGTAATATATTTCTTTTGATCAATGTATATACTTCCTTTTTCTCTTTGTACATGCAGACCTAGACAATATTTCACCTCACCACAAGATCCTTCATATGAAATCTGTTCATTAATTCATTTTTTATATACTTTTCTGTGTGTGAATTGTTTGTGAAAATTAAAATAGCATCCACATGTATAGCCATAAACAGTATGCTGTCTTTGCCTGTTATTTTGTAGTAAATGCATGGATCTAATTTTGATCTTAGGAGCCCTAAGTCTTTTAGTGAGGAATCTATTTTTTTATTCCATTGACGACTTGCTTGCTTCAGTCCATACAATGATTTTTTTAATATAAAATCGCTTTCATACATTGGTGGCTGAGTCATGTAGATTTTCTCTTAGTCATCTCCTTGTAGGAATGCTGACACGGCATCCATCTGATAAATATCTAAGTTATACTTTACTGCCAAGGCAAATAAATATCTTAACGAACTCATTCTCACAACCGGTGAGAAAACTTCTTGGTACTCAATACCTTTTTTTTTGGAGCACAACCTTTTTTTAACAAGACGTGCCTTGTTCTTTACAATTTTACCATTCTCATCTGTTTTTTTCTTAAAAACCCACTTACAGGGAATGGCCCTTTTTGACTCTGGTAAACTTGTAATTTCAAAAGTATTGTTCTCTAACAGAGATTTGTATTCCTCATCCATGGCTTCTTTCCAGTGCTTGGATTCTGCGCTTGATAACGCTTCTTCTACTGTCAACGGATCGGTGTCCTGTGGGACACACATGAAATTATGACCGGGAGAAAAATGCTCTACATTTGAACGTTGATGAGTTCTCAATGTAATGTTTCTGTCAAAACTGTCACTGTTGTAATCATCGGTATCTGGACAATATGTCTCATCCCTATTATTTGATTGATAACTTTCAAACGATGTAGTAGATATATTACTTTGTGACGACAGATTCAATGTTTCGTCGGTAGCATTTAGCGTCTCTTCCAAAACATCACTGTTTGTACTTTGGTTTAACCGTTCTGTATTACTTGAACTTAGTTGTATCTTCACAAGATGTGGCATTGACACGGACTTCTCATTATCAATATTAGTATTTTCTATGAAAATCACATCTCTGCTTGTAAAAATTTGTTTGCTTCTGGGATTGTATAAACGATACCCTTTAGTATTATCGCAGTAGCCCATGAAAATCATTTCTTCTGATTTCTTATCCCACTTTAACCGGTTTTGTTTTGGTACATGAACCATTGCTTTAGAACCAAATATTTTCATATGTGATAAATTAGGCTTTTTAACTGACCATTTTTCTTTTGGTGTCTGTTCTTCCAAAACTTTTGAGGGTGAACGGTTAATTATGTAAGCAGCTGTGGCTACCGCTTCTGCCCAGAAATCTTTGTCCAAATTTGCATCAAATAACATACTCTTAGCACGCTCCACTAGGGTCCTGTTCATTCGTTCCGCTAGCCCATTCTGTTCTGGCGTGTACGGAGTGCTGGTCTGATGCCGAATGCCACAATCTGTCAAAAACTTAGAAACATCTTTATTCATATATTCAGTACCATTATCAGTTCTTAATATTTTAATCTTTTTATCCAACTGATTTTCTACTTCATTCTTATACTTTGCAAACTTTGATTTAATGTCCATTTTATTTTTCAAGAAGTATACATAAACTTTACGGGATTTGTCATCTATGAATGTGATAAAGTATTTAGCTCCTCCTCTAGAGGGCGTCTCCATCGGACCACAAACATCTGAATGAACTATTTCTAGCAATGTATCAGCTCTTGAACCAGAATGTGGAAACGGTAATCTAGTCTGTTTTGATTCGAAGCACGGTAAGCATGAAGTACTCTCTTTGGTATTACTAATATTTTCCCCTTCTGCACACTTTTCTAATTTCTTAACATCAGCAATATTTAAATGATTATTTTTAATTGGATAGGTTATTAAATCAAGCCATTCGTTTCATCTTTTGCTTGCGTAAATTTGATCACATTACTGAGTATCGTAATAAGCTTCAATGGCTCTCTATTTCTCAGCGACGCAAGCTTAGGATTTTACGCTTTTTATATTCTATCCTCTTCGATCCTAAGTATCCAACACACCTTAAATCCCAATTTCACTTTTTATCTGCAACCCACAATTTAAGTCTGCGTTCATCGTCATCTCAGGCTCTTTTCATCCCTCTACATCGTTCGAACACTATATCCAATTCTTTTCTTTTAACTTCGTCCAGATTATGGAATAAGCTTCCTGTATCGATTAGGCAGGTGAGTAATAAGATACTATTCAAAAAGAAAACGTATGAATATCTTTATGAAAATTGCATTTAGTGCTGTACTATTGCATGCTTGTTTCATCAGACCTTATTATATTATTATATTATACATATATATGTTTATATTGATATATAATTATGTATGGGCAGAAATCTTGTTTTGTTTGCTGTCTACTTTATTTATATTATTTATGTTTATGCATTGTATCTATAATTA
>NJDD01004245.1:33967-45953 GCA_002245505.1 Calephelis nemesis
TATATATTAGTTTTGCAAATATTGAGTTTTTGGTTAGGCACATGGAGTTTCTCACTATTTCTAAAATGTGATAAACCTAAGACCTCAGCATTTGTTTGAAACAAATTATGATGTTTTTTTACAAATACACATACAGCCAAAATATATAAACAAGGTAAAGGTAATATTTTAAGAGACTTAAAAAGTGGCTTGCATGAATGCAACTGATTAACACTACATATTGCTCTTATACACTTCTTTTGAACTCTGAAGATTCTAATTAGTTCTACAGAATTTCCCTAAATAGGAATACCATATTGCAAAACGGAAGAAACATACCCGTGATAAGCTAAAAGAGATGCTTTTAAACCTGACACTTTTCTTATTCGTCTTAACACATATATAAACCTATCAATTTTGTTACAAAGTGAACCAAGAAAGATCTGCTCTGGATGAGGACTGAGTGAAGACCGTCTGAGACTGACGAGAAGTGGTAGATATTGAAAGGAGATATGCTGACTGCATGGGAAAAGGGAGTCTGAGTGGAGGATTGATGTGTAGGTGCTGGGTAAGTTATAAGGGGTACAGTACTGAGGTATAACTATAACATAAATCAACAATATAATATAAACAAAATAGGGTATAACATAAATCCCACGAGCTCAAGTGCATAGACATTATACACAGATAATACAACATCTTCCCCTTTATATTTAAGAAAATTAACAATTAACAATACATATAAACAAATCCTGAAAAATTAGGTTAAAGCGAATTACCTATCTTACATAATCTAAGTATATCGCAAGTCACCTTACTACTCTATCTGGATATCTTATGACGATGGTTCGATGCCTGGATTTGACCCCGTGTTGATAATATCAAATGGCTTACTCTCCCGTAGGAAATAGTAGATTTTCTTAATCCCTTTCTTTTTAAATGCTTTCATAAGAATGACATACAGGACAACTCCTGTATATCTTTCTTATAATATTTTAAATGATTCCTGCCTTGGTCATAAGTGAGTTTAGGTATAAGAGTAACTAATGCACAAGAAATATTAGTTTTCAGCTGTCGCCCCATTAGCATCACTGCCAGTGCAAGCACCTTGCTCCGAGGGCTATTTCTATGAATAAGAAACTGAATCATATATTCCCGAGTTTTTTAACTTGAGACATCCTTTCAATCAAACCTAGCGTTTCCAAGCTCTCCAAGCTTACTAAGTTATATCACTCAGAACCTATGATATAAAATTCAACTAGGTATTTTTTATATTTGTTTTTACAATTAAGGACACATTTACCTATAACCGGAACTATCTATCCATTATTAAAAGAAGTAATCATAACATTTGTTGGTAACGAAATTTTAGTGTTAACTTCTTATTTTAAGAATCGGTGCTCCCTTAGTACATTACGTTGAACCCTAAAGTGATTTCTTTTCTTACCATAGGACATTTTCCGTACATATGTTTGTATCCACAATACTGACGGGTTTCTTAGTCCTAATCCTGGTGTTCGTTACTTCAACTATCAACATTTCCTTCTAAATACTCACATTTTCCGCCGAACTTGATTAACAACAACAGAATGATTCCTACAAAGAGCTACAGCTTTATCAAGTGTGAGTTCCATTATTCTCAAAAGCTGTCCTGTCCTATTCTGTCTGAAGCCCAGGATTGTTGATACCAGATCGTTCGTCTTTCATTTAAACGAAGTTCGAAGACTTTTTTTTTTATGTTATAGGAAGGCAAACAAGCAGACGGATTCCCTGATGGTAAGAAATTCACGCTGCCTAGAGACACCAAAGATGGTAATGGTGCGTTGCCAACCTGAGGTCAGGATGTTAGGCCTCGAGCAAAAGTAAGTTTACCGGCTACCTTACCCTCGGAACCGGAACGCGTCATGACGTTATGGCGGCAGGAATAGACTGACTCTCTTTTTAAAGTTATTACATATTGTTGAAACGATTCTTCCGGCTGCTGTTTGTAAATAATTAGTACCTCTCGTAGGCTAAGCTTGATGTGGCTGAAAAATGGCGGTTAAATTTCTTTAGCAACTTGTCCATTGTTTTGTTATCTGATAAATCAAACGTTTCATGAATATCTTGACAAAAATTACCTCCATGATGTAATACTATCCCATTTTTTTGTTTTTCCTTTGTTCATTAATAAAGTTAAGATTTTTCTTTTGTCGCCCTGTCACCATCTGTTTTTAACATTGCTTCTCCATTTCACATAACTAATAATTGTTCTCCGCTGTCACCTTGTAGTTTGTTTTGAAATCCAAGTACACACCATCTAGTTGGTTTACAATTTATTAAATCCAACACAGTACTTTGCTTGTAGCCAAGAGCCATATTTACCATAGACAAGATACGTCGTCCAAGATACGTACGGCACATAGCATTAATCCCTCGCATGAAAAAAAGAGGCACGAAATTCACAAACGATGTCGGTTTTCATTCGAAAGTATCCTTGTTTTTGAATAAGCATTGTTCATGTAGCAATTCAGAAGGAGTGTAAGCAAATCTGCCGAGTCTTTGTATAATAGCTTTCTAAGGCCCAACAAATTTGAATATTAGAATTTCTACGAATCCACTGTACAATTTCATGAACATAATAAATGTTTGCTTTCAGGACCAGAAAAGTTTTGTCTTATAACGTAAAAAATTAAGGATTTTTCCTTGTGATACTATTTTTTATGATAATATATGTGAAAATAATGTGAAATGATACACAGAAGTTGAGAAATAAAGTTGTGTATTCATTTCAAGTTACAGAAAGATAATCAAAAAGTTATCACCCATGTAGAGGACAAAATTCCAAATACGATCAAACTAACAGTCTTATGTTAAACAAACTTAAGAATATCAACATTAAAAATCAGATCATATTTATCCCCAGTACCAACTATAGGTATAAATATTTTCAAATCATGTCTTTGATTTATCAAAGCTTTATAAAATTTAACTATCTCTTACTACTAAAAAAACCAGATGTCACACATCTATAGTACAAAATGTAGACATAGCATCAAATTAAGTCTTTCATTAATAAACTTTATAAAATCAACTTTCACTTACTGCTAAGCTATTAAGATGAGATCCAAATTTTTAAATCAAAAGAATAAAGTTATGTGTGAAATTGCGCGTAACGAATACGACTTAACTTTTTTGCTTTCTAGTTTATCGACAAGTCTACCAATAATTACCAAATACGCAGTTGCTGCAAGTTTTTCCCTTCTCGATATTAACGAAGTCAATTTTACGTATATTATTCTGCTGTTAGATTTCTTTCACTTGTTATTTGTTTCGCATTTTTGACTTATAAGGATTTCGAAGCTTTATGTTCAAATATCTTTTTTCTTGCGAAATTATATGAATTAGGTTGTCATTCAGAAGATCAAAACACTAGGGCCTGATTCACGACAGTGTGAATAACATTGGTGTCTGTATTTTTTATGTTAATTCTGGTATCTATTACTGTATTTCTATGTATTAGTATCATTGACTAACGTTTAACACCCTTAAAACAATAATATAATATTCATAAAAAAAGTCGTATGAAGTTTATTTTAGATTGGATTTCAAATGTTTCTGTTTAAAGTTTCTATGGTCTAGTGATTCGATGTTAGATTAGATGTTACTTGTCATCGTGAGTTCGATTTTCGGGTCGGTAACAATACAAAAAAAATATTAATTTTCTAATAAAGGCAACGTCTAACGTCATTTGCCATCTTTTAGATTATGCGTCTTATTAACTTCGATTTGTGGTAGGGACATATGGGGCTCCTGGTTGTATTCCTTCTCGGATATGTGAAGATAATTTGTTTCCTATTTGGCAAAATATTTTTGCCAGGTAACATTTTGCAGGGACCGGCAAAATCCCCTTTAGCTTTAACAATGTTAATGGTTATGTTCTAGCTTTTCTTGCTCTTCCAAAAGCTGTATGTTTACATCTTTTTGCTCTTTTATATTTTTAACTTTTCTTTTGAAAGTTGAAGTAGATAAATGAATTATAATTTTTCTTTACTTACTAACTTTAAATTAACTTTGGCCTATATATAATGACACCCATATTCTAAGTCATTTCCTCCAACGTTTCCAACGAGAGCACCTTGAGCAATTCCTTAAAATACCCTCGAAAACGGTATTTTTAGTCGGTTTCTTAAGGAAATTTGACAATTCCTCCGCTGAGGTCGAGTCGAGGTATGACGTCAACATTTGGAGGAATATTTTTTGTCAATGTTGGCTAAGTTAAACAAAGTTCACTCAATATCATTCAATTTTATGTCAAATGTCAGTGTCAAAAGGTATATTTCAATCAAAGTGCTTATTTAGATCTTGTAAACAAAAAAATTAACAAGAATTTGGAGTTGAGATAATGTCGCATTTTCAGCACATCTGTTACACAGATGTGCTATTTTTTAAAGTTAAGTGCTTTGATGCTGGTTGTAGCATTTGTCTTTTGTGTAAAATCGCTTCTCAGATGCTTTACAGCTTTGGGTAGAAAAGGGTAATGGGAGTCACTTAAGCAAGTTTTCAAATAAAAGCTTATTTCAATATCAAATATTTATTGCTTATGTTTTATAACAAAAACACTTATTTGTCTAACAATTGAGATCAGTTTTAATCATTTGGTACATAAACTTTAGGAAAAAATTAAGATAAAAAAAATAGGTTTGACTCCCATTGCACTTACTTCGGGGCAATGGTGGTCAGCCTGTGGGAAATGAAGATCAAGTAAAACTAACACATATCGCAGTCGTACCCTTCGGCAGAATCCCATCCAGTGCATTCTGCGTGTGCCCACAATCCACATGTGGTACAGCGGTACCACATCTCATTGTTTCGTCCAAATTCACTGCATATTAAGCATCTATTTTTTTCGTCATCCTGGCACAAGTCGTTAGTGCTAGTGTCTGAGACTGATGTATCGTTTGAATCTTGAAGAACCTGTCTCTTTGCCCTTTGGGGACCATCACCCTTCTGCACCTTAGTCTTCTTCCCCTGACCCTTACCTTTCCATTTCTTTTTTTCTTTCTCTTGCTCTTTCTGTATTTTTTTTAATCTTTTTATTTTCCTTTTCTATCAAATCTTTCTTCAGTGGAGTTGAGGTTAATACAGTGGCATGCTGCTTCTTTCGGCGCTGTTTCTCTTTAGCCACAGTTGTTTTCTCTGGTAATTTTATAAAATCGGAAAGTTGAGCATTTGACGTAGGATCAGACGACTCTTTGTCTTGTGATGTCGGGGAAGAGATAACTACTTGCGCTGATTCACTTACAGCTGGTAAATCTAGTTGTTTTGATGTGCTCGGAATGACATTTGAATCTTGTTCTCTCCTCGATGAATGGGCTATCTACTATTATCCAACACTAAAATATTTTTTCGAATCGGACCAGTAGTTCCTGAGATTAGCGCGTTCAAACAAACAAACAAACAAACACAAAAAAACCAAACAATCAAACAAATAAACAAACAAACACTCTTCAGCTATATAATATTAGTAAAATAGATAGATTACCGGTGTAATGTATTGGCATTTACTTACCTGTTGTTTTTAATTATTTGAGACGAAAATTTATAATAAAATGTATTTCCAGTAAACTACTTATTTACACAGTGATTGTGTATCACATCACACACATTATCGGTCAATATGGTATAACTAGCTATTATAACTGGCTAAACGTTAAGTAATTCGCAGCGCAAACAAACACGTAATGATTCATTTAGAAGAAACAAAAGATGCACCAAAACAAACGCGTCGGAACTTGTCATAAATGTCTTCGCTCTCATTGGTCACTGTCCCACGCGAACGGCACGTGCTATGCCACGGTCCCGCCCCATTTTTTCTTATCGCGACATGTTTACTTCCGCATCTGCATGAACATCTGCATTGATAATTTGCGGAAGCGGATGCAGATGCAGATGTCTAAATCTTTGCGGAAGCTCCGCATATGCAGATGCGGATGCGAATATTCGCAACATCCCTAATCCAACCATTGTCGGAGCATTTATAAAGTGCTCCTGATGGACCATCCTTCTCAAGTAGAGGAGTCATTCTTTTGCGAGGATAAATAAACATAGGTGAGATGAAGCCACCTAGAGCGCTCATTGCAAACATCAAAGTTATATTTTTGCCTCTCTCCCAACTGGTGATGGACCCCACTCTCTTCTGTCCTTTTGTTGCTAATATTTTCCCTGGAGTCTGCACTGTTGTCATTGCGGTTTCGTCTCAATTATATATTTTTGGGAAGAAATTTGTGTTTCTCCATAATTTCCTCCAACAGCTTAAAAAATAACTGCACCTCCTCTTTATTGAACGCTGTTATTCGATTTATAC
The DNA here is from genome assembly GCA_002245505.1 of Calephelis nemesis. Classification (NCBI taxonomy): domain Eukaryota; kingdom Metazoa; phylum Arthropoda; class Insecta; order Lepidoptera; family Riodinidae; genus Calephelis; species Calephelis nemesis. Next base: position 40,293 of record NJDD01004245.1, read on the forward strand.
TGGTTGCCTCTGGTTTCCTCACAGATATATTATTTCTTGCCATTAAGGCTGTCAACCAATCTCGACCAGCCATTTTTGTAACTTTATTAAAGTTATGCTTTAAATTCATACTTTCCGCATAATCAAATGCCACTTTCCTTATTTGACTTGCGGTACAACCATAAAATATATTAGCCATCTTTTTTATAACATCAGCTAATTTTTCTTCTACTTTAGGCGTAAATACTGTACATCTTCCGAGACGGGGTTTTGGTTTACTTTTGTGTTAGAGAAAAGAAAATTAACTTGAATTTTCCCAACACTCATTGGCACTATAAAAACTTCTGTGTATTATTTTTATTTATTATTTACACTTTAATAAAATCAAGTAGTTTATGTCACATTGAACATTATTATTTTATTGTAATAAATATTATAACTATTTTAGCCATAGCAGAGGAAGACACAAGATCTGCACCAATACACTCTGGCATGTCGGATGCAGTTTCACAGCCTCAAGAAACACAAGTCATGCTCTTCCTGCAACTGGTATGTATTTTCAATTTTGTAATTTTCTTTTATTAATAAATACAAAAATATATACATACATTTTCTATTCCAACTGTGGTCATCAATTGATTTTAAAAATTAGAAAGCCTACTTGCATGATATTATGCAAATGATGAATGATGATTCATAAGCAGCCGGAGGAAGTCCATTGCTGGACTTAGGCCATAATAGAAAAATATTAGAATAAGTTTACTAGGTTTTAGATATTAACAAAAGAAATTTATTGTTTTCTTGAAATTGGCCCAAGACTAGTGCTCAAGTAAATCTTAAGACTTAACAGATTTTCTTGATCACTTAATACTCAACAAAAAAAATCCATATATGGGTAGATTATCTTAAATATGATTGTTTTATTAATAAAATAAACTTATTTCAGCTCAAACCCATTCTGCCAACAGAAGATCAGGACCTTTAGACAAATGGCACAAACGCTATTGTAATGGAATAGAATAGAATTCTCATTGTATGGGATTGACATAAGTATACGATATGTAATTTGATCCGACGAATATAGTTTTAAATTGGTAGCCAAATGTTATTGTAGTCTAAACGATTTTACGAAATGTCAGAATACTTCATTCATTTTATCGTTAACCGTAGCCAAGTGGCCGGTTTGACAAACGAATTCTACTAGAAGCGAACGACAATAGGCGGACGCCAAACACTTGAAGTTATCGCTACAAAATGGCGAATATTTTGATCAGCTGACAGCTGTGTGCAAGTTAAAGTGTGTTTATGTGATTGTTATTGTATGTTTTGGTGATTTTTTAAAGCCACCACCAAGATAATTTAATATATTAGCGAGTTCATTCCACATCCTCACACTTTTAATTCGTCCTTGAGGACCTTGCTGGGGTCTCAATAGGTCTCCAAGCCTCTAATATAAACATAAACTACGATAAGGGCTTGGTGACTGGGTGATGTCATTGTTTATTGTTTGGTAGTTTCTTATTAGAATGAAAGCGCTTTTTAAATAAATGTAGGAAAGTATTTGTACCTTTAGATATAGTGTAAAAGAATTGGAAATTGCTATGGGTTTTTGGTTGCTCTATAATCTTCTTATACCTTTAGTAATATTATAATTACTATAATATTCTAGCGTTTTTTTTTAAAGTATCTTCACGCCCATATTCCCGGACAGGTAGGCAAAGGCACAACCAGGGCACCCACGACTAGCCGAAGACACTAAGTCCCACAATGTTATAGGTGGCAAGCCAATCGCCAACCGGGCACATTTCCAATCCCGAGCAACGTTTTTTTTTAATTGGAAAAATCCAATTTTATTTTTGTTGCCCGATCCGGAACTCGAACCCGGGACCTCTATCATTCAAGTCCAACAACTGAACCGCAAGACACAAAAAAGAATAAAATAAAAAAGATACAATAAAAATAGATAAAAATAGAAGTCAAACTGTCTCAACTTTTCCCAAATCACCATAAAACTCGCGCGCTATACTTTAAAATGACGTTTGAGAACGGAATGACGGGAATGAAATTCGGAAACATAAACAACTTTTAAAGCGGTTGAATAGAATAAGCGTTCGCTATCTCGTAGTACATTTGGCTACCAACTGATGAACGATATTGCTAAGGCGTTAATATTTGTTAGAATAGAATAGATAGGAAGCGTTTACCATTTGTCTAGAGACACAGGCTCTCTGATTATGAAACTGTGTCATCACAACCAGCTAGTAAGTCTTTTCCTAATTCTTAGTTAACATATTTAAAAAAAATAGTTGACATTGTTTTTTGCAGCTGCCATACTTGCTATTTTTATTTTATTTTATCAATAACAAATTACCTAATCGAAAAAACATCATACAAAAAGGCAGATTTGAAGATATGAGATATTAAGAATCTGGTATACACATCATAAGAAATGTAACAGTCATTAAAATATAAGAATTATTTTATATTTTAAAATAAATAAAATATATTATATAATATATATTTAGATTTAAAACCCAACTTTACCTTGCAGCAGGATAAAACGTAAATAGGTATAAATTTTCAGGGTACATACATACATACACTTATTTTATATCTTCTTGTTACATATCTTATTACATATCTTTACGCCAAGTCCTTACGAGGTAGACAGAGAGTATGGAGTGTCAAATCTGGTGTGCCTGGCTTCTTCCACATTCATTACCCTTTTCTTACAAACATGAAATTTCAGGGTATGTAGTAAATAATGTTTATTGTCTTTTAGGTGCAAAAAACTTCAGGGCGAAGGTAATTGCTGATGAATTTGCATTAAGACAAGCAAATTACATAAGATCTCGAGAGAGGGAAGAAGAAATTCATAAACTGAAATTGGCAGAAAAAGAGTGGCATATAAAAATAGCAGAACAAACTTTTAGAAAGATTTGCACGGAACGTGAGTCGGCAGAGGAGCAACTCCAAACCGAAAAAAATAAAAAGGAAATAGCAGAATTATCATTAAAAAAAATTAAAAATAACTAATTAAAATATAGTGTGCTATCATATAATATTTGTCTTATTTTACCTTTTTTCTATAAATATATAGGTACATTATTATTTTATATACTTACACTGTAGATAAGGGACTAGTGTAATAAATAGGTAGGTACGCATTGGAAATATGTTTTAGAATTCTGTGTTAATCTTGGCGGAAGCCAGACAGGATTGTGACCTTTGGCACTCAATACTTTCTGCCTATCCCTACCCCTTACGGGGTTAAACAAGCTTCACAAAAAAATAATTTAAATATTGGCTCATAAATAAATTTCAGTATCCCTGATTCTGTATTTTTAGTGATGATCACTGAGAATAGTGTACATCAAATTACGTGTTTTGAATTTGCTATCTCCTGTAACCAACAGAAATACAATGGAGATAGCAAATACAAAACACGTCATTTTACTGCTAGTTGATCTACACTTTACCCGGTGATCATCACTAAAAAGATACGGAATGGTCCCACTGGTTTGGTGTTATCTAGCTAGGCAAGTTGCTGCTCAGCTTTCTTTAGTTTTATTTTTGTTTTACTAGGAACTTTACTGACGCAACAATTTCTACGACTTGGATGGAGCAACCCAAGTGCATGGACTATCAGAAGATAATTTGCTGAAGCCAATTTAAAGCCACTTCAACTCACAAATGCTCCTAAATTAGAGCGTCAGCAACGTGTGTTAAGACTCAGATACATACTCGTATGTGTATATATCGCATGGGATCACTCCGATTGGACCGTTGAAGATTGGTCAAGAGGTGCACATTTAAACGAGTGCTCACATTACACAAACATGACGGAAGGACAAAAATCTACTGAAGGGCCGGGGAGCGATTCAAGCAAGAATGCATTAAATAGAAGGTACCACAAGGTTATGTACACTTATAGGCTGGAATTTTTTCACAAAATTGCACGTAGCTGGTGCTCATACTCGTAGACTGTAGACGTTGACTAGCCAAAGATATGTGGAAGAGATCTTTAATGAGCATGTCGGTCCATTGACGATGTATATGGGACAGAAGGCAATATTAATTCAAGACAACGCCCAATCTCACACCGCACAAATAGTTAATGATTACTTTCAAGAAGTGGCCAGCGCGTAATCCTGATTGAAACCCAAGAGAGCTTGCCTGGGATGAGCTAGGACGACTTGTGCGATAAAAGGATGTCTGTCCAATCACACTGCTAGAGCTGAAAATTCCTCTAGTTGAATAGTATAAAGGTATTCCCCAACAGCGGATCCGAAACTGTTTGTTTGTTTATTAGTTTTTCGACTTAGCTATTTTATTGTTTGCTGCTGGAACATAGGCAAAGTTTTAAAAATATTGTCGCATCTTTTGTCTAGTGGTCCGGTCTCTTGATTCGAAGAGTTACTGGGTTTTCAGGTGGACAACAAAAACAGTGTTTTTTAAATTTTCGAATAAAACCAAAATTGCCCAGAATTAGGTATGGGCGACAATAATAATAAAATATATATTTAATTCATTTGGATCTTACAAATAATCTAGTGACGTAAATCTAAAAACTACCACTGGATCGGAACGCGGCCACTCACTGAGAAGATCCACCGAAAGAAACTCAGTGGGCTTATATTTTTTCTTATAACTATAAATTAAGTACATTTTATCGAGATTGTTATAAAGAGCAGTTAATCCCAAGCATTCTATCTTCTAAATATTCTGAAATCTTGTAATAATCCTTACCACACAATTTAAATCTAATACATTTTTGAAATTTTATATGTGTCATACCTATATTACATTTTGAAAATTATATCTATTTAAGTACATGCATATTTTGTACCTACCATAGCTGTAATTTAAAATTAAGTACCATTCTTGTAAGATGAAATAGATTGAACATCACAATTATAAAACAATTTATGAACTACACTCGCACATTCCACAATATATTTTTTATTATTATATTTTTGCCAACGGTTTTTACTATTTAAGCATCACTATAATGTTATAGCCCTAATGAAACCGGTTGGCTAAAATATAATAATAAAGGCATACGAGGGCCAAACTGAAAGTTTTTAGAACTGGCAACTTAAAAGCATTATATTAAAAAAATAAGTTTAAATTTTGAAAATAGAACTCTTTACCAATAATATTGAGTATACATTTCATTAATTTGTCATTTGTTTAACGATTTGGCGGCAAATTGAAAATTGTCTGTGCACGTCAGAATGAATTTAAGCCGAGAAAATTTTCGTGCAATGATTTTTTATGACTTTCGATGTCATATAAGTCAACAAGAAAGTTCTTCGATTGGCTTTTCACGATGAAGTCCCATCTCGTGCCACAGTTTATGTTGCGTATGGGACACGAGTGGTCTGGGCACTAGCTCATTTCGCACTGCCCTACTAACATCTTTCCCCTCTCAGTGGAAGTAGTATACATATTATTATCTTATATAAGTTATACATTACATTAACTAAAGTTACTAAACAAAACATCACTAATACCATATACCCTAGAAACAATAAAAAAAACATTCAACTCAGAAAAGTACAAGAATAACAAGAATAATTTACAAGTAAATAATTAAAAAAACGGTGCATTATTCACTCTTGGAATGTCGCGTAAGAGTCTCGTGTCACATCTAGATGGCAGTGAGTCACCATCTAAGGT
>NJDD01004245.1:46032-58031 GCA_002245505.1 Calephelis nemesis
AAAGAAAAACTTCGAGGAAAACATTTTATGGACGCCGAAGAAGCAGTGGCTGCGTTTCAAAACGCCGTTTCAGAGACCCCTAAGGCCGAGTGGGCTAGGTGCTTTTCTCAATGGTTCCATCGAATGCAGCGATGTATTGATGTAAATGGACACTATTTTGAAAAGTTATAATAAAACTAATAACTTGCTAGACTGCTTAGTTTTTGATTTTCTAAGAACTTTCAGTTTGACCCCCGTATTGTGGAAAGTACAAGTGTTTGTGAATCAATCGTTTCAAGAATGGAATTTCATCAAGCACCGACGATAACAAGTATAGAAACTATTAACAGTAAAGATAATAATTTCTGTGAGGTAATCTCACATCAATTATGAATAGCTATATTATTATGAAGTTATAATTAAGTAAGACACTAAACTGTAGATAAGAATACACTTTTGACCCATTGGTAATTTACTGCAAAGACAAAAATAGTTTTTTGATAATATGTATATAGTGAAGTGAAAATTTTGATAAAATGATAACAAGTTTTGGACTACAATTTAAAACATACAAATATAAATTAAAATTGAAAATACATATATAATGTAAAGGTGTTTTAATTAAAATGTGTAGAAATAAATGCAGTTCTTATAAGGCTGCCCCTTGTACTGTCTGGCACTATAACTACAGGAACATCATTTTCAACTCTGTCTTCTATAGACATGTCTTCTTTACACATTATGCTGATATTGTGAAGTATTGCACAAGCAACTATAATATTAGGAATATTTTCAATTTTGTTATGTAATTTTCTAGAAAGACATGCAAACTGTCGTTTCAGAACACCATTAGGTCTTTCTATGATATTTCTTGTCCTAATATGGGCTCTGTTATATCTTTCATCTGCTTTCGTTTGTGGATTGAGCACAGGTGTGAACACAACACTGTCACCAAGAAGGATTGCTTGCATGTTACCCTCTTCGAAACGCATACAGCATCTGCTATTTGCAAAAATCCGTGAATCATGTACTGAACCAGGCCACCGTGCCACAACATCATAAATGTCCATATCAGGGCCACATACCAATTGCACATTTATAGAAAATTCGCCTTTTCTGTTTCTATATGTTTCACCATATTGTCTTGTAGGACTTTTTATGGGAACATGGGTACAATCAATGCAGCCAACTACATCTGGGAACCTAGCAGTTTGATAAAACTTTCTCTTTATGGCAGGAAAATCATTTACTGGTGGAATTTTAATGAATTCCTGTTCTTTGAAAGCTAACTGCTTGGATACTCGAACCACTATTTTTGACACAGTTGCTTGACTTAATTTAATAAGCAGGTCTCCACAGTCGATTTACGAAGAGATAAGTAACTTTAATAGTCGACAATAACAAAAAATAAAAAAAAACAACAACAAATTAGTAGATAGGTAATACAAACCTGAAAAATACCAGTTGCGTAAAATTTTATCGCTACAAGTAATTGTACAAGAGGTGGAACTGGCAGACCTCTATTGTTGTTAGCACTTGTTTGATGCGACAAAAGCGGGAAAATTACGTGTAAAATAGTTTCTTTTCGAAATCTAAACCTTTTTTGAAATTGCTCATTATCATAGTACTCTAATGGATTGGTCAAGTCTCTTAGATAACGGCGCGTAGGATAATAGTAAGGATTTTCATAAACCTATTCAATAAAATCTTCGAAATCAGACATTGTTTTAGACTAGTATGTAACTATAAACTTCACACACAACAATTAATTCGAGATCGTAGAACACAATACTCGAGTTCGAGGTATTCCTCAGTCCTCAAGGTAGGTCGCGACGTACCTTTAGCTTTGACAGTTCCTTACTCAACACACCTCGACTCGACTGAGGAATCTCCTCAAGTCGAGGATGTTTCTCACGACTAAGAATACGAAATCTGTCAAAATGTTCGAGTCAAGGTTGAGTCGAGATGAGGAATGTTCGAGGAAACGACTAAGAATATGGGTTTGAGTATTTTGTTACCTATGCTGATTACCTTTAACTAGAAATAAATCAAGGTTGAGTTATATAAATCGACACCTCCATCGCATATAGTCGTATAAAGAATATGGCAAGTTTACAGTATGAGCATTTGAAGTTTACTTTTGTCATTACTCAAAAATTTGGAATAAATTTGAATTTAAATCAGGCTTATAGTTAGTGGTGCCCTTATGTCATCTTTATACATACACCATTGATAGAAAATAAATTGTATTTTGTAGAAAAATACTGAAATTACATACTTACGACCTTATGCGTAGGGATACAAGTGCTATATCATTGAGTTACGACGAGTTACGACGATATGCGTAGAGCAAAGTTGTCTTACCTTCAAGTTACGCCGGGTTACTACCTTATGCGTGGCTAGAAATTTACATACCATCAAGTAGCAAATTGTTACGACGTTATTCTTGGTAGATAAATGTTTAGAGATCAGAAATTATATATACTTTTAAAAGAATAAAAACATTTTTTCTTTCAAATCAACTTTATTCTTAATTTAGCTCACATTTACCAACCTAAACTTAAAGAAAATCAGTAAAGAAAAACAACGTAAGGAACCCTAAGTAATAATAGGCAATGAATCAGTCGTTACATAAGTATTTAAGATTTTTTTTGGATAACAACTAAGCTATTTTCCATACAAAAAAACACTTACTTAAAAATATAAACAGTCTTAAAATATTCTTTTATTTTTATCTCTTATATTTAATCAGTCAATATTATGCTTTTAGCTTTATTTGTACTTAGTAGTTTACTAATTAAAATTAAAAAACGATATTAATAAAACTTATTTCTTATGACGATAACAAAATACTGTACCAAACAAAGCGTGCCTTTAACAAAATATAAACTTGAAAGACACATAATCATGTCGCGAGAAGAGAGTCTACAAATTATCAGATGAATCGATATCCGTATTTTGTTCTTTGTTGACCGTATTGCGTGTGTTTGGCAATTTTCCATAAAAGTTGTGATATTCTTTCGGTATTATGTGTCCACGGCAGAGACTTTGCAAATCTTCATATTTTGCAGTTGTTATAGGCAAATAATCAGAATAACAACGATCTAAATTATTAATACTTTCTTGATTATTAATCCTTCTTGATGAATAGGTTTTTTTGGTAACAATTAAAGTCATGTAATCTTCGTTTTCAAAGCTGTAGCGATATTTTAATATATGCGGATCGTTGCAAGATATTCCCACTTCTCTGATTTTAGTCCAAACTACTTTGTGTTTATTAGAGTTTTTGTTCCAGTTTTTTCCATCCAATAACTTTTTGAAATTATAAAAATCTGTAACGCTTATCTCAATCACATTATAATAAGGCGTGTTAACTTTGGACCATCTTACTAAGTCATACCATTGTTCTGGCGTATATATAAATTTATTTTTTGAATTTTGCTCGATTAAAGCATGAACCGAATCTGCTTCATTTTGAGTATGACCTCGCTCTAAAAACCTATGAGTTACTGTTACACCATATTTTTTAGCAGCATATGTATAAAACGAAAACACAATACGGTTACGGTTTTGTCCAGCACAATTATCTGACCAAAAATGAATTCTTTAGCGCCGTCTTTTACTTTAGTCTCAATAAATTTTAGCAGACAACTTGCAACTTCACAAGCTCCATGCTTCCCATTAATCTCTGGCCACATGTAACAATATGCTTCTTTATTAGCTAGATCAAAAACTGTAAAATTATGGACCGATAGTTTTCTTTTGTAATAAAATAAACCTACATTTCCATGAGGACAATTCAATATTTTTTGAAAATCGAAACATGCCGTAATTTTTTTTGTCCTTTACTTTCAATAGCTATTTTTTTGTCTTTTTCCTTCAAATCTTTTGCTAATTCTTTTGATAACAGATGTAGTTTTTGTTTATTTATTTCTTCTTCTGTCATATTATTTTTTTTTGTATCGTAAACATTCATTACAAATATCCTTCTTTGGTTTGTGAAATGAAAAATTTAAATTTTGACTTATAATGTCCCTATATTGCCGAGCTGTTTTAGCTTTTTTGTTATATTTTCATCAATGCACCATTCATTATATTGAGAAAACATCTTCGTGAATGTGAGTCCGCCATCTAAATAAAGTTTTGTTGACTTTTTACGCACATAGTGTGACTCAATTGATTGAAATGTCTGTACATGCTTTATTACTCCTTGTTTAATCTCATCGTCTATGATAACAACTCTTGAACCGCCACGATGGTCTGGAGAAATAGATCCAGCACCAGAATACCACTTCGACACAGCAGTATTAACTGTTCGCTCTCCTATAGAGAGAGTGTTGAGGACCATCGTTTTACATACTGAAATAATATTAGGCTTATCTGAATTAGGGTCAGTTAGTGGTAAGGAATATTTCAAAGTTTTTTTACGTCTAGCTTTTGTAGTTGGATGAGTATTACACACTACTATATACTGAGCAATAAAATCCCACTGTCTAGTATGGTCACCAAGCTTCCAAAATGAATGAAATATAGGTTCACGTTGCTGGGAACTGAACTTCTGATGACATTTAAGGCGACATGTTGACATACACGGAGGTTTAATAACCTTACTCTCTCTATAGACACCGTCTTTTTTACTTATGTAGGCTTTACCTAAGTTCTTAAGATATTTTCGTTTTATATCTTTCCATTCATCTCTTCGCTTCAGCCGTTTCCGGCAAGAAGATGGTGTACCCTCAACAGACGAACAAGGCGAAGAAATATTACTAGACGCGTCACTATGCAGAAGCGTTTCAGTATTATTGGTGCTAGATAAACAAATATTTAAATCTATCACCAGGCTGTGATCAGATGGAGAAGCACAAGTGACGTCTTCGGCGCCAAATGGTTCGATTAAGGGTGAAGAGATAGGTGTTGCATCAAAAAGAGATTGATTGTTATCGAGTACGTACGGTGCCTCGGATTCCAAAGCTGCATTTGTTTCATTATTTGTATCATTACCTTCGATAGGCACAAAAGTCTTCATAGGTGATCGTTGGATTAAGTCTTGAACTGAGGCAGTATTACATAAATCTTTTAATACTAGTCGTACTTCTTGAGAACTTTTACTGCCATCGTTACAGTTACCGCTCCTAGTCGGGGATTCCTCCACCATTGACTCGTACAAATTCCAACTATGTTCGGGTTCATGTTTGACAGGTTCTAAAAAAGTACAATAAAATTTCACTAAACACCGTAGCTTAAAAGTGGCAAAATATATTAAATTTATTCATGATTTTAGCAAATACAAAATATCATAAAGTCGCATTTAAAATTGAGTTCGATGCATAACGTTGTATGTTCTAGATACGACTATTAGAATAGAGATTTGGTTATTTGATAACGACGCATACAGTCGTAAGTACTAGTTACGACTCCTAACTTTTAGAAATAAACAACGCATAACGTCGTAACTATAATGTTGCGACGTTATGCACCGGACTCGATTCAAATTATTAATTTCGAAAAAAAATAATTAAATGTAATAAAATATGTAATCTAGTAACTTTGTATTGCGATAATATTTCAAGTGTTTATTAAAAAACAATCAATTATTAACCACAACTTACCAATTTGACGGGATTCTTTGGAGGTTATTTTTTCATCTTCTTCAAGTGCTAATTTTAAAATTCTTGATGATCGAAAGTTGTTCATTTTGATTAAATATTACATGAAGAGATATCACAACGCAAAGTACTTTAAAATTATGTTTATTTATATATTTAAATGCCATACTTTACTGCGAACGCGGTCTGTGTCATACGACCAGTTTTGCCAACTCAAAAATTTATCGGATGGTAGAATTCTTCGAAAAATACGGTAGATTTTCCAAAATTATGTTGTAATTTATATTTGAAATACGGTAGAATTACCTTGCCCATTTAGTAGCAAGTCCATGATTGGAATTGAAATAAAACTCATATTTTTATTAAGAATCAGATAGTATAATTGTTTCAATATTTTTATACATATCGATATTATGTTTCCCAATCATATCTTTAGTAGGATTAAAATCAATACAATTTCCGTGTCGCTGCATGGCCTGCTGCGATAAAAGGTTCCCCTGGTGGTTTTCGTAAAAGTTTATTCCGTTTTTTCGTTTTGATGTCGTTGACTCTGCTGAAAACTCTTTCGCGCTCGGCATTCGAGTGTGGTAGAGACAAAATGGCTAACATAAATTTTGGCAAGTGTTTGAAATGGGCTAAATGGGCATCCTCTTCACTAACCCGCATTTGTCCTACCTGAGAAAAAAAATATGATTAGGGTTGTCGCCTGCTCCCGTCAGCCCTTCAGCATAAGACCAGGTTGAACGGGAGATAGGGGACAATTCGAATAAAAAAAATACGGTGACATGATAAAAAAACAAAATTAAGGTCTACAAAAAGAATATAATAATCATAAAATTACAGACACTTAATTAAAATTCACCGTAAATATATAATTATTAAATTACTAATTTCTGACGGGTGGATTCTTATTATTAAACTCAGGTCCGCTCAGGGCGGGTAGACAATTTTGCCACTGAGCCGGTATGCCGTGGGTGCGTGCCTATGCAGCGTTAATTTGGAAGATGTGGAGAGAGGTGGCCTTTAACAGTTACTGGCCTTAGTTGGGAAAGACCTTCTTGTGGGCCCAGGTCCACAGGAACTGGACTCCTACCGGCGCTGCCTGGGCTGCGACCGGGACTCAAGACTCCGAACTCACCTGGCCCACGTGCAGCGGTCGGTCGACTTCCGGCCGGTATCTTGGACCCTGGAAGTTTTTTACGACTTCTCTAAGACACTTTCGCCAGACGGGCCACAGTGCCAGGCCACGACCAGACCAGGGTAGGCTATTACAGGTCCTTCCACTGGACAAGTCGTGGCCATGTGATTATCACATTTGGCTACTGTCGTAGCTGACATTACACATTACTCCTATTGAGTATTATTGAATATTACAGTTTGCGGACAATTTGCAATCTTTGGTGTCGGCTAACAGGCGGTTAGCAACATCGATCATTATAGTTACAATTTATGTTTTATAATAATAATAATATTAATTTTACCAAATGGGCAAAAAGAACAAGCTTAGCACGTGTTCCTGCACATAATTTGAAAATAATCAATTATAGCGACAAGCTTAACTTTGTTTGCTAGGCTTATAATCCTCGCGCATAGCTGTAAGAAATATTTGATTAATTTTATGGTTTAGGGAATATGTGAGAACTCACCGAATCATCGGGTTTGGATGCACTTGTTTATTGAACACCGTTTGTACTTAAACTTCTAACTATCTTCGGGCAGGAATACTACGTCTTCAGAGTCCCGCTATTGAGTGAGCCCGCGTCCCTCTGTGGGTTATACTTATACTTTCGTAATAGAAAGTTCTAGAAGCTTCGAGGACAATTAATAAGCCGGAAATGGTTACGAATACTAGTTCCTCTACTTGCCGCTAGACTGGGACTTTAGCCAACTAGCCAACGAGGTCGTTGGGCTGATCACCCACAGAGGTCGCGACCTACGCTACTATTGATTTTTAAATAATTATTGATCTGGTGAGTTAATTCCTTTGTTGCGAGGCAGATGTCGCTGAGCGATTTATTTAAATTGTTATTATATTATTTGGTTTTTACCCTTATAACTAGTCCTCACTAAGGGGAAATTTTATTATTAATTTGGATATTAATTATTTGGGTAATGTAACGATTTTACTTCGTTACAGGGTCCGGTTGCTACAACAATAGAAACTAATATGAATCAACCTTACATATTCTATCAAATGATAGAATATGTTAAATTTTACCGTATTAACGTAATTTAAAGCATATAAGTGTGGTAAATAGCCGAAAAATCGGCCAAGTTTAGGTGTGATAATAAAATGTTAAATTTCTTGCGTTTTACTTACCCAATCTAAATAAGATTATAATATGTTGTTATGGGTGAATAAACAGACGTAATGTGCTTGCGACCGCGCCCGTAAAGTTAATAAATTCGAGAGCGCCGCGCCCGCACGTTTTATACTAGGACGGCGGGGGGCAGGGTAGTATAAAATACGGAAATCACGGAATTTCGCCGCCACACGAAAACCGAGCGCCGCCACGTGCACAACCATGTATGTATGAATAGGTCTAGATAAGAAATAAGGTTTGTACAATAATATAATTTGATAAATGTATGTTTTGATAAAGATATTGAATAAAGTATGGTACCGGGGGTGAGGTAAAGAATATTCTGGAATCCCGTCCCCGAATTTGTATAAATACGGGTGCCGGGAACCGGGTCAGTATTCGCGGTCGGACCTCCAGAAAAAACACTGGGACTCTGAAGAATAGGAAGAAACTCCCAGCACAAGAAGAAGATCATTCTGCGCCTCACTCTCGCCCTGTCGCAACGTGTAACAGTGTGTTTTATTTATTTATAAATCTCTCCAGACGTTTGGCCATCAAATTAGTCGGCCCTTGGTAATCTATCGGCCTCACTATTTCTGACATAATTTTGTCACTGACAGAGTATCGCTTACGAATGCCAACACAAGCTCCAACAATAAAATTTTTGCACAACTTTCTCAGAGTTAACTTTCTTTCATCATCTTCAATAGAATTTAGTTCTTTCTGGACACCTAAACTTAGATATATATCTTTTAGGTCTTTGTGATTTATTTCTGCAGTTGGATCTAAAGTTTCAATAGGAGCAGAATTTACATAGGTAGATACGGTTTAGAACCAATAGTAGAAGCTCTTTATAAAAAGCTGTCATTTTCTCATTTAGTTTTGTAATCAAAACCGATTCGCTCTGAAAATAGCTGTTTAATTTTGTAAATTTTGGCAACATCCAAGCCAGAAAATAATATTAAGCCTTGATTATAGGATCATTCAGGCATGAATGAATATCATGATACTCCGAATCTTCCAACATACACACTAACACCAACACTTATCAAAATTATCTACTAGATTTAACAAACAATATTCATTCCAAATCTTTCAATGGGTATTACGGTGTTTTTTGCTACCGTAATTAGTTTGCTACGGTAGGTGGTAGATCGAGGCTGATTACGGTGTTTTTACCGTAATTACGGTGCAGTTGGTAACACTGCATACGACGGCGGTAAGTGACCATGATTGGTCCCGCGCGAACCAATAGCGCAACGCTTATAGTCGTAACATGAAATGCCTTCATATGCGCGGTATTGTTTAAAATATACGACCATACGCGTTTCTAAAGCTCGTTAATTAAAAGTAATTTTGCAATTCTGATTTCACAAATCTGTTAAACTCATACAAGTAATTATGATAATGTAAAATATGGATTATCGATAAAAATGGTGTTAAGAACTTATGCGCTGGAGGTGTCGAAATATAAGTAGTAAGGTTTATCTAGGCGAATAAACGATTGCCTATTGATGTTGGAACTGTAAATAAAAACAGATAAAATTATAAAAAATAATTTCCTTTTTTGAATTCATTATTTTGGAGGGTTCGTGTTATTCTATTACGACGGCCCCTAAGGTAGACGTTTTGGGATATCCATTGGCTTTGATGGGGTGGCACATACATCGTAGTTGGGTGCACAGGCTTCCACACCCATGGTCGTGCGTACACCCATAATTTTGATTCCTTTCTTGTAACTATGATTAAACGCCCATATCCCCAAAGAGGTAGGCAGAGGCACAACCAGGCACCCACGACAAGTCGCTGACACTAAATACCACTATGTGATAGGTGGCATGCCTAACGCCAACCCGGGACCTCTTGAAGTCAATCCAACATTTGCACCGCTAGACCACAGAGGCGATGAGTTAAATTAAATAAGAATAAGCAGTAACAGTAAAAATTCACACGAACGCATGCACACACACTTGTGTGATATGTCATTTTTAATCCAACTTCATCTTTTGTGGTACGCCTTCAAGCATAGTTCGATATAGAGGTTGGCATCACACTCCTCACATTTCAAAATCGTTCGGGATTTCATGCTCATGCAGCAAACGGTACTTCTTGAGCCTGTTCGATTTGGAAAATGATTCGACTCCACTCTTGATCTAGCTTGTGTGCTTTGTTTTTGTCACCTGTCCTGTTACATTGATCCTAATTTGTAACTGTCGCGATTGAGTCATCAAGTCTATTAGTTTGTGTCGTTTTAGTAATTCGTCTGCCAGTATTGTGCGGAACTGACGATGTGATATTTTCTTATTTGTACTAGATAGTATTACAAAACAGGTAAAAATTGCAAGTGACGGAATAGTTTTTTGTACCACACCCTGTTTCGAATACGGAACGTATAGTTTACGGAATACGTTGCAGACAAGAATTGATCCTTTCGATCGATTCTGCCCATGTTTTTATTATAATCCAGTACAATATTGGGTTTATGAGTCACTCGATTTATTACGTGTTTCGATTTGTAAGTTGTGGTATGTGGATATTAGCGCCTCGCCATACCAGAACTGACAAATCTGAACAGTAAGTAGCCACTACTTCTCCTTGTCGTAACTCCGTCTTTGTTAAAGTCTTGACTGACTCGGGAACAAATTCCCGGATCAGTCGTTAAATCCCGTAATATATTCGAATACATTTTTTTTCATTTGTTGATAAACATGTATTATACGAGTTACATTAATACAAAAGAGTGTTATATTTAAAAACTAGTACATACAGTAAAATAACTTGTGGTATGTATACTTCTACCATCTTTGAGTAACTGGCCTGAGGATACATTAGCTTCAATTGTTCGCGTGCTTCCTATGCTTATTTTATGCAAACACAGGAAATCTGTAGCACTGGAATTATTTGTAGCACTCTTCATTATTTGTTCGTACTTTATTTGTATTTATTTTACTCTCTAAAGAAATTAAACTTCCTAGCTGCATTACTTAATAGAGAACACGTCTATAGGAACATAAAAAACATTACTGTCTCCTCCCTACCACTTTTTTTCTTCTTTCCAAAATTTTTATCGTAATATTCTAGACTATTTTCAAACAACTCCTCCTCATTCTTCTCTTCTTCACTTGCGCCATACATTTTTTTTGTGCAATTTCACAGCTAGTATCTAATACAATGTGTACCTGTAAATAATCTGCGGGTTTTTAATGAACTTTACATGGCGACTAATAATTATTGTGCTTATCAATAGTATTTTGTAACTCATTTCTGTGTAATCCTTTCGTGGACTTTGGACTTAATTTTGGCCGTCGACGTTCATCTGATATATCTTAAAATGAGACACATAATACATAATGCAATCCTGGTTTCAAGTTTTCTTAATAAGAACTTTCCAGTTCACCCTTTGTAACCAAACGAATTAGCGAGGTTGCTACTACACAGCACCTCCAAATCTATAAACAAATGTTGTCCAATTTTTGCACCACTGGTAAGTTTCACATTTTTTATAATCTATCACAGCGCTTAGGGTGTTAGCGAAATCAAGCGTTCTTCGTTCATAAAAATACCTCCAGGACAAAAAATCCTTTATAGGACACAAGCCGAACATTTTCGTCTTATTTTTAACGAAGGTTTATTGAACAAGTCACGTCTTACAAAATTGCTAATATGGGTTGCGCACTCTATTCTGGTACCATTTCGTGAGAATTTCATGATTAGCAAATGTCGCTTACATAATGACGGGGACAGGCATTTGTGTGATGAACATTTAGATGTTTGCATTTTCCAATTTTCCAATAGGTAATGCATGAATCGAGCTTTGAGAGTAACCCTAGAGGTAAAAGGCACTTATCTAATATCGGGCAACGTTTCTTGAAAAAATTGAAATAGGTACCTACCTATCATTTTGACCGTCTCGTTGGTCGAGTGGCTAACCGAACCGATCAACGGCGAGGCTCGGGTTCGATTCCCGACGGGGCCAGGCATTTATGTGATAAACATTTAGATGTCTGCATTTCCGGGTCTGGGTTTATTAAATTTATTCTAGTATTATTTAAGTACTTCTGTGTATTAGAATCGTTGACTAACACCCATAACACAACCATATAGGTAATTT
>NJDD01004246.1:0-22014 GCA_002245505.1 Calephelis nemesis
TTGGAATCTAAAATAGAACATTCTTCCCTACATGAACAACCAACGTCTTTTTGTCGTCCTAAATGCTTACATTTCTTTTTATTACAGTGCTTGCATATTTTGTGAGAGTGGTTGCGTTTTCTTGAACTTCTACTCAAGGAATTAGTTGAATTATCGGTTTCCATACCTGATTCGTCATATTCGACTGTTACAAAACTAGTTGCAGGAGGAACTGTGCCCCCTGGATCAGGGGGGTCAAATTTTAGGTTAATAATAAAAAAGTTAAACTTGTTGCCCGGGATTGGATATATTGCCTGGCTGGCGATAGGCTTGCCACCTGTCACATTGTTAGTGTCTTCGGCTAGTCATTGGTGCCTTGGTTGTGACTGTGCCTCTTCGAAGATATAGGTGTGAAGATATATTAATAATATTACCCATGTAACTTGGCCCAGCGACCGATTTATTGTGTCTGCAATTTTTCAAAATCTTTAGTGGCTGTTATATGTGTGACATATGATGTGACAGGGAAATTCTGACAATAACTCGTCAGGAATCGAGTTAGTACACAAATTTAATGATGGTACTGCAGACATCGTCGGCCGACTTTGATTCACATTAAAGTCTTTCCTTTCGAAGTGTGTACCACATACATATTTTAATGTTTGCAGTTTTTCTATGGGAGCGTATAATAAATCATTATTTCCCACTGCCTTAACCCACTGTCGGCATCTGAAAACATGTTAGTACATATTTCACGATAAATTGCTACAAACAAATAAACGAAGTTGAATAATTATTCATGAAAAAGAAATAAATCAGCAATATTCGTCATTACAATCCTTTTCGTTCAATTCTGTTTAGGCATAATTTTTTTTAACTCTAAAGAGATCAAAAGCATAATTTTCAATTGTTTAAAAAGTCTCAGTCTCGAAGTAAGAGAAAAGTTTGTAAAGATAAATTATAGTGAACTGATGCATGTGTTCACACAAAACACACTTTATCACGTTTATTAGTTAATTGTAATTATCTAAAGTGAAAATAATTTAAAATTATTAGATGGAAGATGAAGCGCTGCCAACAACACTAGTCAACACTTAGTGTAGGTCTGTGTAGTGTACTGCGTGTCAAAAATGGAAAAAATACTTTATTACGTATGTGTTATAATTAAATAAAAAAAAACTTGTAACGAGTATAATATTGTTTATCGATAATGGACGTACATCACTACTACTCAATACAAATAATGTTTTGAACAAAACGAAACAAGAAAATTCACTCTTAATGGCGTGTTTTGCATTACATTATAGTTATAACATAAAAATTTAATACAATTTATTGCTTACCGAGATTAATTTAATGGAAATTTTGCCATAAATCTTCTTTTTCTTTGTTCAGTCGACACGTTCGATATTAACATATTTTGCACGAAATAAACAAATTTATTGAAAGTTATTTAAAACATACAATCACGAAAACCTCAACAATCTGGTATTTTATGAACATTTCTAAATTTCTAACTAAAACACACTGTTATGACATTCAAACTTTCCCACCAAATGACCACAGACCAAAGAGTAAAGTAACTGTCCATAAAGGAACCACAGACTAGTAAGAGAACTACATATTCAAAGGACATAAATGTCTTTGAGAAAAAGAGAAACCGCAAAGAGGGAGTGAGATAACAATATCCCCCATTATTTACGACGCAAAGTTTTTTTTTTGTTTTTAATTTCGCTAGACTGGGTCAATACTATGGTCAATCAGTGTTTCCACAATGAGGGGAAATTCCCCTTTTAAGGGGTAATAAGGGTCCAGAGAGGAAGAAATAGGGGAAATGCTATACGTCTGCCGTCAACACTATTCCTTTTAAACAATTTTTTTTCCAATGGAAAAATCTATGGAATTGTTACAATCCGTATCAGCAAGGAGGCAGACAGAGGAGAAGACTATAGAGAAATGATATATAACTAACTACAGCAAAATAATGTTTGAGGGGAAAAAAGTCCTGAGAAGGGGAAATCGGAATTGAAGCATGGGGAAAAGGAAACACAATGGTCAATACCTATTTTTATAGGCAAAAAATTGTTATTGTTCGGAACTTCAATCTGCATTTTGGAGATTGATCAACTATTGGGCTCTCAGATAAAGTATTTATCTGAGATTGGGCTAAATCTAAGACAATGCGTAGAGAATAAGCTGTAATAAATTACACGGCATTGAAGTTAAACTTTCTGGATTAAGGAATAAAGAAAATTGCATATCTTGTATAGAAATTAATTTGAGGTTAAGAATTAAAAATAAAATAAAATGACTGATATTACAAATCCTCCTACAGATCCAGCATTAGTACAATTTGCACAAAAGAATGACTATGATTCGCTTGCGAAATATTTAGTTGGCAATATCTACCGATATAGAGAAAACATAATAATACCAAGAATATTGGGCCCCATAGTTATCAAAACAAACGAAGAAAAAATGATTGAAGCCGCTGTAGAAAGTTGCCCGTTTAAGTCATTAACCAGTTGTATTATTGGTATGATTTTGTTTCCTATTAACTTAATTATTTACTTTTTATTAAAATTCAAAAGTTAAACATATTGAAAAAATCTACACATAAATTTATGACTGTGATATTTACTGGTGAAAGCAGATTGCAGGCACGTAGAAATACTCCGACCTCTATAAAGAAAAGTAGAGTTGAATGTGTGTTTGTGTCATCACATTCTTAAAGCCAATCCAATTTGTTCCTTCTGTTTGGATGTGTTTAATGTGTGATGAAAGGATTGGAACCTAACATGGTCTTCTTATCCCTTTTTACTGAGAAATAAGAGAATTTTCTTAACTCCTGAGTATGTTTGTTATGATTGCATACTAAAGTTATTGTACTTAACCAGCAACAATGGGATTCTGATGATTATATGTTTGAAAGGCTGTCCATTCAAAAGGTTTCCATGTTTTGAGGTGGTCATATATAACAAGATCCAACATTTTTTTTTAAGTTAGAATAATTTTGTTTTTGTGTAACTTAATGACATGGTACTGAATTTGAACTTTACTTAAATTATTATACTTTAACTAGATAATTTATTATTAAGGTTATGGGCTTGGTGCAGCAGTGGGACTTTTTACATCTTCATTGATGCCTAATATGACGGACCCAATGGCACAGCAAAATCAAACAGCTAGAGAAATATTGAGGGAAATGAAGAATTCCATGTTGAGTTATGCCAAAAATTTTGCAATACTTGGTGCGGTGTTTTCTAGTGTGGAATGTGTTATTGAAACAGCAAGAGGGAAGTCGGACTGGAAAAATGGGACTTATGCTGGAGGAGTCACTGGTGGACTCATTGGATTAAGAGGTATTTTATGTTCAGTAAGATATAATATCTGCCAATATTGTTGTACTCTAATAATTTCCAAGAGTTCAGAAATATTGCCTTGTTATTAAATAAGGTAATGAGATGGTTGGATTATTTACATATTATGCATCCAGTGAAAATTGGTAATTGGTTTTGGCAATGTGATATGTCACACTTATTGTCCGCTGGTGGTACTGTATTCAATTCTGATAGTTGAATCAGTCATATCTAGGTAATAGTACAAACCAGCAGCTAACCTGGATTTGTACCATTGCCTTGCCTATTACTGCCACCATCATACCATACTATTTATGGTGCTATATGTTATGGTATGATGGTGGTCTTCATTATCAGTGTTTCATATTGGAGACAAATTAGGCAATAGCCATTACTTTCTTACATATGTTAGCTTACTAGCAGACATTTATTGTTGATAAAAAGTTATAAATTATGAATCCTTTAAGGTAAGGTACAAGCATAGACTAAACATTTTTAATAGTTATTATGGTAAAAGATGATGGGAAATATCTGTTACATAAAATTTTAGTTGAAGGTATTACACTATTCAAACTTTTTTAGTTACGACCACACTTAGTCACTTAATTTAACATTTAGTCTATCATTAAGTCATAATTTCGTTTAGAAATTGCTTGACTTAATTATTAATGACATCTGAGTGTGAATGTTAGTGTTATTATGCAGAAGTACTTAAATTAATTTCAATACTTACATTATAATTACTGGAACTATACAGAATAAGCTACTCACATTGAAGATGTTCAAGTTATATTTCACAGGACTCAAAAAGAAACTTAGAATAAAATGAAATACATCTCTATACGGCAAATCTTTGAAATCTCTTATAGTTCATTTTATCTAGTTAAAATGTTCACATAATTATGTTTCAGGTGGCCTTAAGGCTGGAGTGTTTGGAGCAGCTGGTTTTGCTGCATTTTCTACAGCAATTGATTATTACATGCATCAACGAGGGTCATAAATAATTTAACTGCTTAGTATTTAGTTTTAATTAAAAGATTGTTAGTTTTATTAGATTTTTTATTACTAGATTTTGTAAACCTTCTTAAATTTTGTCCAACTTAAAATATTGATAAATGTTTTCATTTTAATAGAATCCCTCACGGAAATAAAATAACTTTATTCATGGGCAACAGCTAGTATATTATAAGTTACAGTAAAATTAAAAGTTTTCAATATGACAATAGCTAAGAACCATCACAATCACATCAGAAAACAAAAAAAAATTGAATCAAAATCAGTCCATCCATTGAAAAGTTATGATTGAATGATTGATTCAGACAAACTCATACAGACATGTCAAATCCCAACCAAAGAGGTTAGACAGACTGGGTGCTGTAGCAATGTTTGACAAAATATTCCAATGAGGAAATGGAACTAAATACCCACCTAGAGGATATTATTCAACAGTATTAATAAATATGTCGTCCATTAGACTGTACTTACTATGAGTTACAATAAAACTAAGTTCGTATTAAACATTCTTTTTACTGTGCACATTATATAAACATAGTTAAATGAATATTATTGGTATGCACTGGTATTTGGTAAATGATTAGTCACTAAAGATAGAGATAGATTTGCCCCTGTGGCATTTTATACAAAATATTGTTTTTAAATCTGTGTTATACCTACTAATCAATTACTGTGAAGTTTCATTTAAATTTATTCAGTAGTTTTGCGTGTAAGAGTAACAAGCGTCCTAGCCTCCTTTAAAGTATCAGTTTTAATCTTTTTTTTTAAGGATAGAGGATATTACAATTTGATGTCCCAACGTCGCGGTAAATAAACAGGCTACCTTCTCCGTAACGCGGCTACTCTCCTGGGCGACTGGTTCAGGAAGTTCTGTAACCCCGATAAAAGTGCAGCGGTGTACTTTAATCGAAGCATCACACCCATGGAACGGATGAGATCCAGTCGTAACCCAGGTACCATCAGAATGTTCGGCAGAGCAATCCCTTGGGAAAATTCAACAAAATACCTAGGAGCCACTCACACTCTTGACAAAAATATGTCGTTTCGAACCGCATTTTTCGCGTGTCACAAACAAGGCTAAGTTCGTACTTAGCCGTCTCTATTATTTAATTAATAAAAACAGTAAAATGTCACTTCCTAACAAAGTGACACTACAAAACATGTGTTAGGCCTGTGTTAGCTTACGGTAGTGTAGCCTTCGCAGTTACCTCCCCTTGCCACCTTAAAAAGTTAGAAGTAATTCAGAATAGGTTAATGCGTACTGCCACCGGTTGTTCGTGGTACGTTCGTATCGAGGACCTACATCGCGACCTAGATTTACCCACAATAGTTCAGCATTTCAAAGAACTATCGGAAAGTTACTTTGAAATAACGGCTGCCCACCCGAACACGGTGTTAGCACCCGCGTGTGACTACACACAGGCCGCGAACGTGCCCACCATACTTAGAAGACCCTACAACGTGTTATCGGATCCTCACAAGACTTCCTCCCAATCCGAATACAATTCACATGACATTACACCGTCGCTGGCGGTCTCGGCGACGAAGATCTCCCTTGCGCCCGGAGTCTAACGCCGAGCGACGAGCCGCCACTACTCCTCTATCAAATCCACCCAGTAACTAGAACGCAACACCAAGTCGAGGTACGGTCTCCCAGAAGACAGCCCTAGTTGCTGGCGTTATAGGGAACTGTCCAATCCATTTACCTATATAATGATGTCTCGGGCTGAGCTCTCTGCTCGGCCCAAAATAGTTCGGTGAAGTTATATAAACCTCGGGGTAGTCGGTCGCAACATATTAGCCATTTCAAAAAAAAACAATTTGATGTCTGGCATCTCTAATAGTTTCTTCCATTGAGTCGTAAATAATTTTGAAAATATAAATATATATGAATGGGTCTGGATTTCTGGAAGGCCCACTATTGACAAAAATATCAAAAAAAGGACTTGATTTAATTATGGTAGATCGTAGATTAAAAATTTGAGAGATAGCCAAAATTATAGACATCTCTTATGAACGACTTATGTTGGACTTGACTGCATGAGGTCTCGGGTTCAAATCCTGGGTCGGCCAACAAAAAGATAATTGGATTTTTCCAATTTTCTAATTAAAAAAATGTTGGTCGGGATTGGAAATGTGCCCGGTTGTCGATAGGCTTGCCACCTATCACATTATGGAACTTAGTATCTTCGGCTAGTCGTGGGTGCCCTGGTTGTGCCTCTGCCTACCTCTTCGGGGATATGGGTGTGAAGAAGATACTTTCTTATGAACGAACTCAAAATATCATAGTCAACGAATTGGGTTTCCACAAAGTGTCTGCGAGGTGGGTTCCTCGACTGCTTTCAGTTGAATAAAAAAGGACGCGATTAACTATTTTACGTGCCTGTTTGGAGTTATTTGAAGCCGATGCAAATGTTTTTTGAATCGTTTTGTTACAATGGACGAAACATGGATTCATTACTGTACGCCTTTAACAAAACAACATTCAAAACAGTGAAGAAGACCTGATTCACCACCCTCCAAAAAGGTTAAGGCGATTTTGTCAGCAAATAAGGTAATGGCTTCAGTATTCTGGGGCTCGAAGTGTATATTGAAAGGGGTCAGGCTATAAACAGATTACTACTATGGCTTACTACGAGATGGAAAACTACTCGTACCTACACTATTTAAGGAGAGGAATAGAAGAAAAAGGTTCAGGAATGCTCAGAAGAAAAGTCGTTTCATCAAGATAACGCCCGTGTTCTATGCAATCAATGACAGAAATCTACAATTGTGGCTTTACCGCATCACCCTTATTCTTGAGAGCTGTTTGCTTATTGTCTATTATATTTAAACAAGTGTACATTAGAGGTAGAGTTACTCTTGAACCTGGATTCATGCCATAAGGGAAATTGAAATAGAGTGTCAATTTAGGTACCTACTCTTGAACACGATACTGACGAATTATTAACATATATTTAATAGAAAACAATAAACTATTTTATTAGATTCGTTGAATTTATTTGTAACGACATCCGCTAATACTGTACTCAAAAGTATCTAAAATGACATAGTACCTACGATTCCAATTTCCAATTCTCTGAATATCGAGATTCAAGAGTAACCCTACTTAACTGGCACCGTCAGACTTCTTTCTGTTCCCAACCTAAAAAAGGCAAAGAGTTGGTGAATTTTTTTAGTCTAAGGAAGAAATATTTTTTGGCCTAAATGCTTTGAATGGAAGCTGGCAAAAGTGCTTCGAACTTGATGATGATTAGGTATTTCGAAAACAAAAAATATAACCGATTTAGTATGTGTTCATTTTCTTGGTTACGCAAAACACTTTTCAATCCACCCTCGTATAATGTATTTAGAGGTTAATAATACCTAATGTATGTCTAATATCCCGGACGTATGACATATTTTATGTAGCTGCTTGTTCGCGATATGCAGCCAATATTAATAACCTATCGACAGATAAAGCTAAGCCTTCTAGAGCTTAGTTGCTAAGTTATTTTTGTTAATCGTTGAAAAATAACTGTGGTTGCTTGGTAACTGATCTAAAGTAGCCCTATCTCTTATCTTAGACAGGTTAGGATAGAATAGTTACGATTTTCATGCGGCATGCGTCCTCGCTCGGGTCTCCACCCGACCTGGGAGTTCCAAGCGCGTGCTCTTGCCGACACATACCTCGCGGTATCGTCGGCAATGGCGCGCGGGGAGCCCCTGGCTTGGGAGGAAGTGAGGCGCATGCAGAGGTAGGCGTGGGAGACCACGTTGGAGCGGTGGAAGGAGGACCTTGCCTTGACCTAGCTAGTCAGGAGAAGAAACGGCGAAACAAAATCCCCAGCAGCCAGGGCTATAACCTATCATCCTTGTACTACCATCGTTTCCAAACCTAGCCAAGCAGGAAAAGAAATGGATAAACAAATTACTGGGCAAAAAAAATTATAAAAAAAATATTACAAATATTTTATTATTTTTGCATGTCTGCAAGAAAACCTTTAACACTATTATAGGTATGTTTACTCTAACAGCAAGTCAAATACCTTGTTACGAAATCTTTTAAATGGTAGTGACTTAAGATTATCAGAAATCTGATTGTGTATACGTTCGACATGCAATTTAATTATTTTTGTAAACATTAAGCTTTTGGTTGAAGGCTCATGGAGTTTCTCACTATTTCTTAAATGTGATAAACCTTGGACTTTAGCATTTTTGAAACAAATGACGTCTGCATTTCCGGGTGTGTGTTATTAAATTTATTCTAGTATGTATTTAAGTATTTCTATGTTCTAGAATCGTTGACTAACACCCATCATAACACAAACATATAATTTGCTGACTTTGGGGTTTGATTCAACTTGTGTAGCTTGTCCAGGAATGTTTATTTCTTATTCATTTATGTTTAAAAAAAACTTGTATTTGTAGCTGTATGCATTCTTATCGAGTTTTATTAAAATCGGTTCAGTGGTTTAGCGATAAAAGACCAACAGACAGTTCGCATTTATCTATTTGTAACTAACTAACTGTTTGCTCGCGACTTTGTCAGCAATAATTTAAATTTTCATACAAAGTTTAATCTCCTGTGATAGTTCTTTGTGGGTTGATTTTTGAAAAAAAAATTGCGAAATCGTAAAATGCGAAATGCGTATCAAATGTTGTCAAAATCGGTTTGGCTGTTTAACCGCGAAGGAGCAACAGACTGACAGAAAGACTTGCATTTTATAAAATTATTAGTGTGGATTTGTAAAATAATATTTCATTAGGTAATTAAATTTATTGTTTATTATTAATTAAATTTATTTTAGATCGCCTCTGTGGTCTAGCGGTCCTAGTGTTGGACTTAACTCCATGACGTTAATCGATTCCCGGGTCGCAACAAAAAGAAAATTTAGTTTTTCTAATTTTCTAACAAAAGAAATGTTGCTCAGGATTGGATATTTGCCCGGTTGGCGATAGGCTTGCCACTATTACATTATGGGACTTACTTAGTGTTTTCTGCTAGTCGTGTGTGTCCTGGTTGTGCCTTTGCCTATCTTTTCGGGGATATGGGCGCAAAGATACACGACAATATCAATAGGTACCTACACCTATACAAAACATATTTTTTATTTTTGAAATTGATCCAAATCTTTACCTAACTAACCTAACACTTTCGGTATGAGGAAGCATAGAGTGTCATGAAAAGTTTAAATTTGTGGTTGAAATAACAAAAGCGATTAACAAACGACATTACGACCTTGTTAGCCAAACATTTCGGCAAGTACTGGCGAAATATGCCTTCTTTCCTAATACTTATATTAAAACACTAGCTGCGCCCCGCGGTTTCACCCGCGTAAGTCTCATGCCCGCGGGAACTCCGGGATAAAAAGTAGCCTATATGTTATTCTGGGTCTTCAGCTACCTACATACAAAATTTCATCGTAATCGGCTTTGTAGTTTTTGCGTGAAAGAGTAACAAACACTCATACATACAAACTTTCGCATTTATAATATTAATAGGATATTGACGACGTAAGAGGCTCTTCATTATACCGACTCCTCCATCGGAAGGAAAACATTGCTGTCAGGAACCATTGGAAGAAGGAGATGATTTACGCATTAAAAAAAATCCAATCCAAAAATATTAATTTTGCGATAAGTGAAATTAATTGACTGGTTTGATTATCTTTTTATAGTTTTTTAATTGTTGTAAGTGTATTGGTTTAATAGGCTTAAATTTATTAATTGTGGTAACCCTAGTATGAACTCTTTGTTGTTACTTAAAATGGCTATCTTTCCGAAACTTATCCTCAAAAGCGACCATACTTAAATACATTGAAATCAGAAGCGGTCATTTTTAAATATTAATGTTAAAATATATGGATTTATCAGTATTAAATATTTGATAGTTTTTACCTTATTTGTGGACTAAAAATTGTATTTTTAAAATTATTCTTTGACGCAATAATATTTAATCAAATTTTACAGAATTACTTAAAAGGGTTTTAAGCCTTATTGTTCGTTTTTATAAAATAAATATCTGAAAATAAGATTGCCGGTTTTGAATCTATACGTAATACGACTCTAATGTTACGTCCATAGCCTACTCCTTGCGGAGGAGGTGCTTACCCTATTTTAAAGCTGGCAACTCTCGATTGACTCTTGACATTTGACGTACAAAAAAAAATAACGGTCAAAAACGGTGAATTTGTGAAATGAGCGAAAAGTTGAATCTTGAATCGATTTTTTTTCATTTATTTTAAAACATTTTATGTATGAAACTTGCATTTGCATTTAATAGTTTTTGTTTCTAAATACTCATACAATAAATTATTGTGTTACAGTTAATTTGAAATCTATAAACAGATATTTTTAAGCTAACAAAATGAAAGATCCCTTTGTGTGTGACGGTATTGATTCTCCATCAAGAGATAGCTTTAGAAATATTGAGGGATGCTATAATAGACACTTTTTCAATGGGAAGTCATTCGCAAATTCTCGTCGTGCCTTACAGTCTGGTGCCGAAAAAATTTCGAAAACGTTCAAAAGTGTACGAAATACCTTCGGTAACATATCAGAGGTAACGTGATTTGTTAAACTATGTTCTTTATACTGTCTGCTATTTCTATTATATCGTTGAAAAAAGTTAAAAAAGTAAATTTCCCTTGTAATTAACCAGTAATAAGAAAAAAATGTTTGGCGGCTTTTAAATTTATTTATCTATATTGTTATCGGTCTAGATCAAAAGTAGTTGTTATTGTGTGTTTTAAAGTACCTTGTATTGATGTTTGAGATGTATTTAAAAAAACTCAGAAACACATTTCTAGGAAAGCAAAATGTATCTCTTATTTAGGAATTTCAGTTGGCTGTTAGGGGTATGTCAACTTCTCCATGTTTCTACACCCTATCCTATATGTTAATTTTATTTCTAATTTACTGGTAACCTAATTTAAAACATTCTTCGATGTATTTCATTCTCAACTTTAATAAAAATGAACAGGCCTATTACTTAATATTGAAAGCCAAGTTCTGCTGCAACAAATAGTTGATTTGAAGTAGCTAATGTATTATATAGATATGTAATATGTTAGTGATGTTTTGTATTTTGGAATGTAGAAAAAAAATTTAGTTACTTTGAAAGAAATTGTGATGTACATTTTGTGAATACAAGGAATAAAAATAAGCTTGCTGTGTATATGTCTCGTCTCCGCAGAGTAAGCCATTCTTTCATGGGCCAATGTATACGCTTTTACCATAAACTTCCAGATTATATGAAAATAAATAATCATTAAACAAATTTGTCAAACTGAAATTGTATAAGAGAGGTTACTATACCATTATTGTATATCCAACGGCTAAGAGTGCTTGGGATTAATTGCTCCTCATACCAATCAAGAGATTAATAATAACATGTGATGTATTACTAATGAATTTGTATAGAATAAAGAAAAAAAGACAAGCCCGTTGAGTTTCTTCCAGGATCTTCTTAGTGTGTATTCAATATTAATAAATTAAAATAATAATTAATTAATTTTATTAAATTCAACTTCTTATGTGCTGACCTTCCAATTTTTTAGAAGATATAAATAATATAATATTTCTAAATATAAATATCTATAATGTTTAAAGGAATAATGATACTTATCTCGCTCATGCACATTAGTCATAATGTATCATTTTTCAATGAGAATTAGGAAAATATTTTTTTGATTTCTTAATTTTATTTAATTATAGTACTTGCACATGAAAAGATATAT
Organism: Calephelis nemesis; assembly: GCA_002245505.1. Classification (NCBI taxonomy): domain Eukaryota; kingdom Metazoa; phylum Arthropoda; class Insecta; order Lepidoptera; family Riodinidae; genus Calephelis; species Calephelis nemesis. The sequence goes on from NJDD01004246.1 coordinate 12,074, forward strand.
ATTGTGGGTGTATTATTGGTACAACCTCTTTGCACACAAGGAGACATTTTTATATAGATTCTACATTTTTTGCTTTTAGTACTAACAGATCTCTAGGTATGGTCTTTATGCTAGAGTGAGCCAAACCATAATTGGGTCATTTCAAACCTGAATTTTTGTTGCATAATAATAGTGTGGTCACATATTTTATACCTTCATGGCCTGCCATGTAATATTATGTTATATCCATATTTGAATTAGAAATGTGTTTATGTGTATGTACAAATTTGAATTTTGTAAGAAAATGACTAAACTGATTTTAATATTTTTAACATACCTAGATTAGGTTTTCACTTGTAGCTAAATAGTATTGATATGTAAGCAAAAGCTGGTGCTCTACACCTGCAATAGGAGATAGTACCTATTACAAATACAACTCCAGGTTATATCTATTTATACTGGCAGTAAGACATTGTCATGCCAGTTGATATGGTACTCTTGTACATTTGGCCCAATAATAATATTAAATCAAATTTATATCACATAAACCTACAAGAGGCACTTGTGACGGGTCTATGTAATAATAAATGTACCACCGGATCAGAATGCGGCCGCAAACTAAGAATATCCCGGCCATAGGCCATTTCTATAACATCTGTGGTGTTTATAAGCAACAATTGTCTCTTACATTCAGAATAGCTCAGTGCTTGTTTATTGCCTTGTTACATTTTTTTTATGTTACAAGATAGTGGGTACCTTGGTTATACTTCTACCGACTTCTTTGGGGATATGAGCATTAAGATTATTTTTTTTTAAATAAATTTGTTTGTGTGCAGCATTTCAGGTTGAGCGGTCGTCGTAGATACCGGTTGGCAGAAACTAACACTCCTTGCAAAACACCATCTACACCTGTTACTAAGAAAAAGGTGAGAATTCTTCTAATGACATGCTTAACAACAGCAAACAACATTATTATAACCATACTAGTCTTTAGACTGTGGCAATTGCATTGCCAGCTGGTCAAAATATATTCTAGTAACATTGAATACTAGATTATTTGGTCAGTGCAGTCAGAATAGGTTCTGTCTCTACAACACTAGCGCTATTTATTACATATTATTCTATAGTCATTATTCCAAATACATAGAAAAATATGATCACAGTACATATTATGCTATTGTCAAACTAAAAGTGTAGATTTTCATACAAATACTACTCTTATGTCATTATTTACTTAGTAAACAGGGTTCCTGGTCAAAGGCGAGGTGAGCGACGGGGTCACCCAGGTGTGTCAAACATATTGTATGACAATATGAGTTTTGCCATAGGTCAGGGACATCATTCTGCTATTAATTCTGATAAATAACTGACATTATTTATGGTTATTCTTAGCTGATGTGTCTAAAAGTTACCTCTCAGACTATTTTATGTTTATAAGTCAAGTTCGTTAAATAGTTATATTCATCATATTCTTTTGTCGAATTACTGAAGTTCACTTCTATTGTGTGTGAATCGCACACACCATTTTTTCTTTTTGTGGAGAAATATATGTAAATTATATGTATAGGAAATGTATGTTTATTACAGAGATATATATATAATGAATTGACATAATTATTGAGAGTCAAACTTTAAAAGTAAAAAAATGCTACTTTGAAAAGCGATTTAAGAATTGTTGATTAGCCCTATTTCCCACTCAAAGGTCAAATCGAACTTGCAGAAGTGCGTTCCAAATAGCAAAGGAAGAAAAAACTTTACTATTCAATTAAAAAATTATAACAAATTCTTTCAAAAAAGCTAAATCAAGCAAATGTATTTAACTTAGTTATGTCCGTTGTTTGAAATAACTTATCTTTTATACACATGACTAGGTTAATTTGTATATATTTTCTATTTTAAGGTACTAGGGAGGAGTCCTACAAAGCTGTACAGTCCATTTGGTATAGAAACTCCTCGTGGTCATGACTTCAGAATGTCACCCTACATGCCTGATACTCCGGAACATGGGTAAATACAATATTTAAATCTCAAGATTTAAGATTATCGCTTGAGGGGAAATGTTGTTAGAAAACATGTCACTGACTCACGGAACAAGGGTAGGGTACATTAGGCGTAGCAACCCAGCTGAGGAAAGTGACACAGCTGTAACAACTATGGCACATGCGGGGCAGGATGGTCTATTATGATCAGAAAAATCATTTTGCTCTGTTATTTCATAAAAAAATGTACATACAGAACGAAGGCTAGCAAGAAAAGTGTTAGATGACTTTTTGTACATAATATTTTTCCTTGTGTTAGTCCGAGCTCCTTTGTAGAATAGACCATCTGCCTTCCTGCCAGGCAGCTCGTAAAAGGCTAGCATAGGCTTACCGTCACTAACACCGTGACATTTGACTAGGTGGTAGAGTTTCGCAGCGACTCGCCCGGATTGGTACCACCGCCTTACCTATTCCTGCCACCATAACGTCATGACGTGTTCCGGTTCGGAGGGTAAGGTAGCCGGTAAACTTACTTTTGCTTGAGGCCTAACATCCTGACCTCAGGTTGGCAAAGCACCATTACCATCTTTGGTGTCTCTAGGCGGCCTGAATTTATTATCATCAGGAAATCCGTCTGCTTGTTTGCCTTCCTATCACATAAAAAATAAAAATAAAACATCTGGTTATATTGATTATGTAGGTAGGACAGGTATTGTACGAAATATAGGTATCAGTTAAGTTAAAAGAAGTTCAGATCAGGCCTATTCAAAATAAAGTACCTATGCCTTGCTTAAAAAGGAGCTGCGTGTCACGGAGATTATATTCACGCCAATATCCTGGAACAGGTAACCAACGGTTAGTCTAAGATACTTAGCCCCACAATGTGATAAATGGCAAACCTATCACCAACCAGCACTTATCCAGTTGCCCCAACCGGGATGAAAAATAAAATTGGCCAGTTTATTACAGGTCTGCGATCTATCATGATGTAGGAATAAGTATCTCCGGCTGCATGTGAACTGACTAGGTGGTAGAGTTTTGCAGCGACTCGTCCGGATTGGTGCCACCGCTTTACCTATTCCTGCCGTCATAAAGTCAGTGCTTGCCATTTACGTGTTACGGTTGACGATAAGGTACTACATAATTGAGGCCTACGATCCCGGCTTTAGGTTGGCAACGCACCATTAGCGCCATTGGTGTCTCTAGGTGGCGTGAATTTCTTACCATCAGGAAATCCGCCTGCTTGTTTGCCTTCCAATATCATAAAAAAAGACATACCTAATTAAAGATTTGTATTTCCACTTTCAGATTGTCACCTAAGCGACGCAAGGGTGTTGCCAATTCTTGGCGTGCTTTATCCAAGAAACGACCGCGAGCGCTTTTCCAATAATTATCTACTGTTGACGTTGTACAATTTTAGGAATAATAGGATTTTTTCGAAAATACTAGGAATATTACGAAAACATTAAAAATATTACGAAAACACTGAAAATTGATGAGAATAATCAAATAGCTAGTCTGATTGTTTTAAACCCTGTTTGTTAAGGTTTAAGTTGAAAATGATATTTGTATTGTAGCAATATTTTGAAAGTTTCAGCCATTTTTTTTTATTTTGTATTAAATAATTTTATTTTAAGACCTTATTCACTTTATCGCCCGATTGCCTTAATATAGTTATTAAAATTAACAAAAGTTTTACATTTTGACTAACACCCATAACACAAGCATATAATTTGCTTGCTTTGGGGTTAGATTCAATTTCTGTAACTTGTCCAGACATATTTATTATTATTTATTTTAGATGAAATAAAAAAGTCTCTAGGTATTCAAAAACGTTCCATTATTTTTTTCTAAAACTTGACAAAATGTCATATGGAATTAACGATTATTCTTGTTTTAGCTACTGCAATTATATATACTTCTTGGTGTTTTCGTGAAGTTCTTAATATTCCATAAACTCTACCAAATATATACCTAATATCCCACCGCTTTACTAAGTGTTTAAAATAGTATTATTTTATATATGATTGGTGCTATGTTTGTGTAACATAATATAGGCGAATGCGAACCCAGTGAATAAACTTCAGTTATATATCTATCCTTACCTTTTAAGAGGCTTCTGCTAGGGCTTTAAACTTTACATCATCAATATTCCTTATGGCTGGTCCATGGGACATTACTTGCTAATTTTTATGGAATTTGCATTAAAATCTCATAAAAAAACACAAGAAAACACCATTACAAAACATTTTCTTTTTATTTTAGAATCTCACAATGAAACTGAAATTACTTAAAAGGTAGAAGCTACCCATATAGCATTTATTACTTCAGTGAACACAGAGTCACAGAAATAGAAACAGAATATGTATACTAATAATAGGAGTGTACACTGTACAATATACAAATAGCAATGGTACTTATACACAATAAATTTATTAAAATAGTTTCTGCTGTTGAGGGCTGCTCTAGTATATTTTTTTTTATTTTATGTAGCGCTAAAAGTCATAAAAATCGGTTGAACCGCTTTGGCGTAAATGATCATACATACACACTCCCTTTATAATATTACTTGGGATTATAATCAGTATTACTATTTTGCCAAATTAGCTATTGTCAAGGAGAATTTTGTAGCGTTACTCTTGAAACGCGATTTATGCATTATTAGAAATTGGCATCGGATATGTCGTTTTAAGTACTCTTGAACACTACACTAGCAAATAATTGACATTTAGTTACTGATAATACTTTATTTTATCGGATTCGTTGATTCCTTTATCATGAAAGCGAGATTTGAGAGTAACCCTACTGTTTAGTGTACTTTAAATACAAAAAATAATAAATAGTGATTGTTCGCAGATATTTTTATTAATGTGCGTACTTGTGATCATTTTAAACTTAAATTAAATGTGTTGCCAAATTAAAATTTTGAAATATGTTGCACAAATTTTGCAAAACAAACTTTTTGCTCTAATATTTTAAGAAACACCAAGTCCTTACAACATGCAGCCTTAAATTTATTAAGCCTTTATATTGTGGCAATTGAAATTGATCAGTGTTATTTCTAATTTAGAAAAGTATTGGACATTTGATTGTTTTTCCCCAATCATAATTGTTGTAAGGACTGCAAAAGATCATCGCAGCTTAGTCGTACCATTTCTGGGGTTATCTTAACAATTTTGATACGAACAATTTTTTTTATCAATATGCTTTGTTTAAAAAACTATAATATAGGAACAGGAAGCAACGCAAATCTGACCCCTAACAATACTTTGAAGTATAGAATCTATACTTGCTCACATCGGCACACTATTTTTGGGGAAAAAGACTTGCTGTGGTATAACTTTGTTGTGGTTTATTTACTATTAACATTTTGTATATGTGGGTACCGTCAGTAACATCCAACCAAATAAGTACTGAATGTTAAATTGAAACAGTCTTTTTTATCTTTAGTTTCAAAGCCCTGATGATACTGTAAAAAGTGAAACCGGTTGGCTAGAAAGTAACAGAAAGTGTCAAATTAAGTATATTGTAGATACAAGTGTTAACTACAAAAAAAAGTGTGTATACTTTGAAGTATTGTAAGGGGGTTAGTTTAGGATGTTTACTGTATATTACGTTATTTAATGACTGATTGTTTTTAAGTACATTAAGCTTAGCTGTAACTTTTTCCCGACTGAATAAAAAAATTTCCTCGCGCAAGCTTTTTTTAATAATTGTAACCAAGTATTAAAGTATTGACGCTATTTTTAATATTACGCTTTTATGACAATATTCTAAGTATTTTGTAATTAGGATTAAGACTGATTTTATAATCGATTTGTATCGTCTTAGATGTAAGGTGTACCTGGTAGTTGTTGCCCAAAATTGGGCATGTTTCAACAACGCAGTAAAATTTATAAAATAGAAAATTAAGAAAACCTCGACACAAGAACTTAATTTCCCTTAAAAAAGTAAAAAAAAAATTGCTGACATTCGGTTAATCTCCCCACTTTCACTCCCCACAACTTTTAAACAGCTCTACCGATTTCATCAAACATGTATAAGACACACTTGCACATGAGTTACCTTTAATACAAAAAAACTAAATTGAAATCACTGTATCCGTTCGGGAGTTATGATGGCACAGACAGACAAACGAACAGACACGACAAACTTATAAAACCATTCTTTTTGCGCCGGGGTTTAAAAATCGTGCTTCAGATGTAGAATCACAGTAAAAAATGGTAATAAGAAATTTAGTGGTTCTAAAAATCACTCATTTGGTGATAATAGTGGCAGTGACGTGTATTCTAATCACTTAACTGTCGTTTATGATGTAACAGCATAATGTTTAAATGTACAGTGGATTATTATGTTTTAAGCAGTATTATTTCCATGTTTCTATATGTCCATCAATAAAACCAACTTTATGGCAATGTCTTAAGATTGTTTTTTTCCGATGACAGTCAAATGTGACTTTTGAAATATTAAGTTAAAAACGTTCATGGTGGGACCCCGATCTTAGAGAGTATGGCGATTGTGTCCGTCGCCTTGTTCAAGAAACCTTATGTTTACAATGTGGCACATTTAACAGTTTCTTCTGTCTATTCTTATTCTCACTTACTTTTTCTCATTTTACTTCCTTTCATTTTCTCTTTGTTTTACTCTTAGCTTTCCCAATAAATATTTTTTACTAATATTTTGAACTATTTTTCACTTTTCTGTTTTATTAATTGTCTAGTATTCTAAAGTAGGTATGTATGCATATAAATTATTCACCTTTTATTTCTCCTTGTTTAATTTTTGCATTAAGAATCGAAATCAATCTCATAAGTTGAAAGAGCGAAAGTTTCTAGCTTTGAATCATTGTATCTCGTCATTTTTAACGTTTTTATGAGCGATAATATTAACAATTTTTATGTACTTGAGTGCAAAATATAAAACAAAATCGCAATTCGAGATATTATTTGTGTTAAGTAACTACTATTTCAACTCAATCGTAATGTTCAAGTTCAAGTAGGAGATTGCGTTATTTATTTATGTGCTATCTTTGCTTCTAACTTAACCAAAGGAAATCATAGGCGCGGTCGCAACTAAACGTCTTACCACAAAAAAATATTTAGACGCCTATTTAACTAAACACGGTTTAGATTTGAAATTCAACTGATAACATGCTACAAGTGGATGACTTGTCAGCACGTTATTGGTTGAGAATTAAATTTTAGTTATTGTTTAGTAAAACGCTTGTTCAACGAGCGTCTAAATTTTTTTGTAGTAAGACGGGTTCCATATCCATTATCGCGTAATATGCCCTGGAAATAACCATAAATGGTTCCATGTAATGAAATCCTATTGTGGCAACGCGTCGCGTTTATACAATTAAAAAAAATCGTATTTCATGTTTTCATTTCGTGATATACAGGATCCTTCCAAAACAGGTGTTTAAATTTTTAGACAGTGTTCATTAATCTAATAAAATATATTCACATGAAAAATAAAAATTAATATTGGTTTTATCTCATTGAACATACTGCATACAGAATAAACTCTTTCATTTGACTTAAAAACTAGATAATATATTTTGTAGGAATACAACTTTATTGATACGGTATTAGCAAGCCGATCCGATCTTTCAATTATTTTATTAAGTGTATTGAAGGCAGATAATATTTTATATACGCCGAGTCAAAAAAAAAAATTAACAAACGTGGTCTGAAAATAACTTCGATTTGGAAGGAAGGATCTTATAAGTATGTGTAGTGAGTATTTGTAACAACTACCTGTAATCTACTTATATTAACAAACGAGTGCTAAGTATGTCTAACATATATTCGATACTGACAGAGAGATGTAGCGTAAGGAGGCGCGGTCACTACGCCTTTGTTCTCAAATTCAAATTATAAAGATACGTTCCAATTGATTGCAATGAACTTTATGTTAATAACGTGGACAAATAGAAATGCAGTACTTAGTTTTTTGGTACTCGTTTGTTAAAAAAACAGACTAAAGTATTTGTGAAAATTTTGGTATGGACGAGGGGAAACAAGGAGTGTTGACCAGCACAAATGTGTTTATGATCTTCCGTACATTTAAATGTTATTGGATCCTACTTTAAGATTAAATATCAAGCTTTTTATCCCGCCGCAAGGCAAGGTTATTTATTAAATATTTAAAATTATCAATTCGCTAAAATTTCTTTGTAATGTCAACAAATAGGTAGTTCAAGTATTTTATTTTCATTGTATTATTGTATAGAATTTACAGTTATATCGTGTATTGGAATTTTTAATATAAATATTTGTACGAAATATTGTTTTACTGAAAGTCAAGATTTACCTTAGGCCCTCGTACAGACGATCAGAATGCTATCGGCAAGGCTAACTTAAGCTGTCGATAGAGGACATTTGACGTCGACTACAGTATCACATTGAATTTAACCCCAAAGTAAGCAAATTATATGCTTGTTATGGGCGTTAGTCAACGATTCTAAAAAGTACATAGAAGTACATACGTAGATGCCAGAATAAATTAAAACACCAAGACCCGAAAATGCAAACATCTTTATTATGTTCTATAAATTTCGAAGAAAAAATTTCGACCCAGACTGAATTTGAACATGTACGCTTTTGTCTGGAGCCGGCGAATGCTCTTAACAATTTGATGTGGCGAAATTTTTGACTTTTTTCTTTACTGTTAACGCGGGTAGTTATGTCCTATAGCTACGCAGTTCTGCGTACCTACTAAATAAGTTCGTCGTTGCAGAAGAAATTCACGTCTTTAATGGCCATAACTTTCGTTTTAAAGAGAGGAATTAGTAACGCAAATGCTTGCCCCTGTGGGGAATCGAGCCAAATCGGCGCTTTCTTAACTTAACTCACTAACCAATTGAAACTGAAAAAACCGCTTTTAAAACGCTTTTATCAGCTCGGGCTGTATGTATGTATGAATGTATGTAATGGAATATTAGAGCTCAATTTTTACCAGTTTTGTGAAGCCTGATAAATTTGGAACTTTGCACACGTATCAAGGGTCGATGACTATACAATAATATGGTACTGTCGAGTTGATCTGATGGTGTGCGTTACCCCAGCAAGAAAGTGGCACCTAGACTGATATGAGTGGGACTAATAATTAGTGCTCGATGTGCTGTAAATGTGCGTCGAATAAAAAAAATTGTGCACGTTGTCGTTTTGGAAATAAACGGAAAAAACACTTCCTGCTGGGGTAACATTACCCCAGCAAGAAAAATCTAAACTAATTATCGGAGAGTTAAAAATTGTGTATGAGCAGAGAGCTTATATGTATTTGTGCAAATTTGTGCGCTAAAAATAAAATTTGTGCGTCTTCAGATTTTCGAGATATTGCGTTTCCTGCTGCGGTAACGTTTTGCAAAATCGTGTATCTCAAAGACTATTATATGTGCGCATGTAGAATAAACACGCACAAATAGCTCTTAATTTGTGCGTATTTGGGGCAAAATTAGATTTAAAAAAATATTTATAGTTTTCAAGTAATCGCGGTTTTTCCAAAAATCAAAAAAAAATCGTAGCGCCTAAATGAAAACATGTATAAGGTCACCGAAAACTGTATTCGGCTCTTCTTAACGTGTATATTTACTATAAAAAAAAAACAAAAGTGTAGGTAGGTACATACTTACATGCGTTTTTGAATAATATTAACACGTCAGCGCTTGCCGCTGACGTGTTCCGGTTATGTCAGCAGGTGTCAAAAGGTAATGAGGTGGAGGCGGTCCTGTCAAAAATTACAGCTCCCTGCCGCAGTCTTGTCGCAACCACGGCCTTGCAACTAGGCCGAAATATAGACAAATAAAATAAAAGTAAATCATGAGTGTCTCGTTTAAATAACTAAAAATGTTGAGGTGGTACCTATCCGGTGATATTAGGAGTGGGCGATACAAATCGTATATAGATATTGAAACGTATATTAGACCAATATCGTAATATCCGATATCGATGCGTATCAAAACTATATATTTTCCGAAAC
>NJDD01004246.1:32124-61886 GCA_002245505.1 Calephelis nemesis
GGGGGAGGGTATCATCTTAATGTGACATTATGTGACAAGGGGCCCCTGGGGGGGTCGAAAGCCTTGTGACGTCACATTATAAAATACTAGAACACAAAATTTATATGTGAACAAAAAACTTTGAACAGATAATACTTAATCTATATTTATTAATAATTTCGCACTCTCGCTATAAGATTATCTCTTCCGTAACAACATTTGATTCCTAGAGCCATGTTGTAATGCAAGTGAGACACTAAATTAATATTTTAAAATAAATATTTTCATTTAATATTAATTATTTGCTTATTGTTTCCTTACTAGTCGCTTATTATATTTGTTAGGTATCAGAAATATTTGACTTTATGTTGATTTTATTAAAGATTATTTAATAAAAATAAAACTGTTTTCTATTGATTATTTTTAGATACATGCATAAGTTTGAAAAATGTATGACGTCACGTAAGGGGGGAAGTGGTTCTAAAAATGTGACAACCTGTGACAAGGGAGGGAGGGGTCGAAAAGTTCGAAAATTCGCGTGGCGTAATTTATGGATGGCCCCTAAGTCCACTTTAATCCATAAAAAAATCCATTGATGGATCTTTTCGCACTCTTATGTCCAATTTAATTCACTTGAATTCTTTACAACGTGGATTTTTCAGAATTATTAATTAAGGAAAACGTACACAGTGCAATCTCTTTTTATCAAACATAATTTTTCTGACTGAATTATTAATATTTTGGTTTATTTCATTTAATTAACACTTTTCCGAGTAAACATTATGTGTTCTTTTGTACGAAAGTTCGCTTGCATCAAAATATATGAATTTAACTAATTTAATACTGTTTAAACATAAATCAAACTCAAAGTCAAATAGATACATTTATTTATTTAGTTTACAGAATAACACTTCGCGTCGGACCCACCGTCAGACTGAACCTTTAGTTGACTTAATTCACTTGGCTTGTATACAATGTACATCAATTCTGTTACGGACTAACTTATTTGGACTTATCGCTGTCTTCTTTCGAAGTTAGAAATAGAAAAAAGACAAAACACATTTAGTGCTGTTAGATTTGTGCGCCCACATTTCTACACATGTTTGATTATAGTTATTTGATGTTTGATAAGTAATTACTGTCGAAATATGTCGTTTAAAAACTGATTGCACACGTCAAAAATGTTCCATCTTTTGGTTTTTTTTCAATAATCCAAAATATTTGGCAGAATCAACATCAATATTTTCGTTAAGAACCATAATAAAAATCAAATCATTTTACTAAAAAAAATTAAACACTCGTCGAAAACATGTTTTCTTAAACCCTGTCTACAATTAAATTCTCAACTGCTGCCTGGTCATCATCACAACATGTTATTGGTTGGTAGACATGAGTCTAAATATTTTTTGGGGTAAAACGGTTTTGTCTATTTGATTATCTTGAGGTACTTATGGTAAGAAATACAAGTGACATTTAAACATAAGTGGCAAAAAAAAACTGAGTAAAATACAAAGGAAATGATAAATGTATTAATACAACAGGTTATAAAAAAAACACTTACCATACTATCCAAATTGGTAGTATCTGGAGAATATCTGATATCTTTGTCAATGTGATTCCTATCACTTTTGTGTATATGTCCAACATCCAACACAAGAGGCGCAGGGAGATTTGATTTGTATAGACAACCACATGCTGCCTCTTTGATTGCTTCGAACTCTTCATATAGATTATTATCAACAGATAAAAGTAACCTCTCAAATTTAACAATCATACTGTTTTTGAATATTACACTATCTGTCCTTTTTATAATCTCTATCAAACCCTTAACAAGATTTTCATCATATGGCAAAATACACATGCGTTCCAACAAATTTGTCGAAACATTTAAACTGAAGAATCTATCATTATAACACATAAATTGGGTTAAATTTACAAAAACTTTTCTAAACCTCATAAAATTTTGAGACTTAGCTATTGAAATCATATAATAATCACAGAGCCACACATTGTTCTGAGGTATCACATTGAATTTTAACAAGTCAGCACAAGTTGTCAGATCAACATTATTTAAATGGAGTAATGTAGATTCTATGATGTTCACTTTTAAAAAACTATCTATATCTGATGTGCTAACCGCTTTAGATATAAAATCTATGGACATCTCCACCAATATTCTAGTCAATCCTCTTTTTATACACTCATCGACATAGTAAGAACCGTATCTCCTTCTAAGATCAGGCCACTGACGTATCAACATATATTCTTGAATAAAAAGTTCTGTAGATACACTCGCTAACCGAGTTTGTATGTCATTATCACTTGGACTCTCATGAGGGAATTTGCATACTTTATGCTTACACCCGCCTATAAGATTGAAAAAGCAAACACCTTTGAATATATAACTTTTAACACCTAACACTGGTTTAAATACTGTGGCCATAAAGCATGGCGGTTCCTTAACGGTTTTCTTAATTTTCGGTAGGATTTCACTTCTGTGTGTAAAATCGCCTTGTCTGTCTTCGTAAATAATAATATTTTCCTGTGAGGTGCTATCATTATCACACTCTTTATTAATTGAAGTAGAATCGGCATTCTGTTTTTCACATACGTTTGAGATTTTCTGCGTCTGCTCTTCTGATATTGGTTCAATTGCTAGAATTTTAGAAGGTTGATAAGTTACTGGTAATTTAAATGTATTATTTGATACATGCTGTGGTATATATTCTTCATGTTCGTGAGGCAAAGAGGCACGGGTCATAGAACTATTCTTTTTACTTGATTCTATACCAGAAATGCTTTCTGCATACAATGATAAGGCATCATCATCATCATTGTCATCAATCGGCTTGTTGGCATTTGACAAATTTTCATTGTGATTGAAAGTTTCCTTGGGCATTACAGGTATTTTTTTATTAATTTGTTTAGGTTCCGTCGATTCATCGTTTACATTTTGACCAGTATCGTTAACACGGTATGCTTCAACTTCTTTGGAAAAAACACTTTCAGCCATGCGAAGAGATTTAGTGTCCACATTTTTATCATTTTCTTCATATTTTCTCATCAAATTATTTAGTTCTTCAAATTCTTTTAATATTGCCCTTTCCTCACTTAGAATATTTTTCTTGGCAGCCATTTCTACGAGGTGTTCAACTTGACAATCATTGTATTCTTCTGAATATCCAATCCAGTTCAATACTTCTAAATCTATTTTTTTCAAGTTGGATGTAATTTGATTGATTAAAACTGACAACTTGTCTTTTGGTTCCGCTTCTTTATATGGACTTCCGTTATTATCCGAGCTACAACTAGAACTTAAATTTAATGAACTGCCAGAAAAACTAATTGAGGAAGTGTTTTCACTATTTAAAGATCTATCCGCCTGCGTGTAAGTGGTGCTATCGCTCAAATTTTCCCCATTGAATTTGGAATCTATACAGTTTAGTTTAAGAACTGGTAATTTTTTGTCAATACAAACAAAATCTTTTGTTGAAACAGACACACATAAGGTTGTACTATCACTTGACATTTCTTTAGTCCATGACATTTCAGACGCTGCTACCGAGTTACTACGAGATTCTTTCTTATTTGCATTGAAGAGATCCTGACTTTCTGGCGTTTCTGATTTCAAGTTACACCCAGAAGTTACACTTGGATCCATTTCAGTTTTCTCGATGTTTTGGCAAGGCTTCTTACTTTTTGGTCCAATTTTAGCAACAGGTTTCCGTTTTAAGCTTAGCCTTTTTTTACCAATCTTCGGTTGCTCAGTTTCCACAGGGACTTCATCGACAGTCTTTGTAGTCGCTAAAAAGAATAGCTGTAGTTTAAAGTTTTATATGTTAAGTCACAAATCTACATTGTAATTTAAGCTTATAACGATATAACATGAATGTTCAAGTGGTGTTATTCTAAATAGGGTAATGTGTGTTTATTCGCGTCCACGCACCAGTTCGCGTCCATTTCGTGGGCACCTTTTAAAAAACCCTTAAAAATAAGTGTACAAACAAATTAGGGGAATTAAAAGTCGTTTCTGCCTATTATACAATACATTAGGAACACACACACACAGACAAAAGAACTGTTCGCATATTTTTTCCTGTTTAAAAAAAAATCTTACCTATATAAAAAGTTGTGTAAATGTCCATAATTTTAGTAAAAAAATAGTAAACCAGCGCGCGTTTCATACGTAATTTTTCAATGTTTTAAGTTTAAGTAAAGATTGTATTTGTTCCTAGGCCTTGAAAATGATTAAAAGAATAAAAATATTGATGATTTTGATTGATTATTTTATTTTTTAGAGTTAAAATGAGATGGACGCGAACTGGTACACCAATATTATGAATTAGTCAGTTTGCGTCCAGGGTGGACGCAAACTCATCTTTTTATTTCTGACTTGATCCTTTATTTTAATGTAAAGAAATATGTCATAAGGATGGGGTTTTATTTTATTTTTACCATTATTATTATCCTTATTTAAATAGCCAATTTGCGTCCACTTATGGTAATAGAAAAAGATATAGATGTCGAAATTTACCTGGACGCAAACTAGATGGACGGATTATACTATATACCAGTTTGCTTCCACTTTTATTTAAATACTAAATCGTACGTAACTGTTTTATAAAATTGAATCAGACATTTATAGATAGATGGTAGTCGGTAGAGTGCATTGTATCATCCCTTCGGGACTAGTGCCCGACACCGCTCCGGAAGGGAACAAGCGCATTAAACTTTTTCTACCTTCTTCCACTTATACACAAGCAGCTGTATGATAAATTTTAAATACACAATTATGTAAGTATATTCAGGCCATTATTTAGTCATTATTCCACAAAGAAGTTGACAAAGGTGCAACTAGGATACGCACGGTTAGCCTAAGATACTTAGTTCCACAATGCGATAGATGACAATCCTATTCTCAACCGGGCACATGTTCTATCCCGGATCACGATGTTTTCATTATAAAATAATAAAGATAAAGAGCATTTCAAGAATGAAAAAGGGAACACGATATGTAATAATAGTTAGGAAAAAAATTGAAGGAAACTAAAAATTTTTGTGAAATGGACGTGCTCAATGTGAAATCTATAAAAGAAAATTTACTTACTACCTGCAGATCCAATAAGATCTACTAAATATTTTAAAATGTCTGTATTCCAGAATTAAGATATTTTGAATAAAAACAGAAAAATTATATATGACCTAGTGGTGACCTGTCTGACATAAACAATCGATGATGTAATTTTGGGCTGCAAATCATCTAAGATGCAAAAAGTGATAAACTAATGAATGTTGATTGGAAAGAAAAAGGCGTATCTACATTTAAACACGAAATGAAACCAAAATAGCATATGAAAGAGGTGTAGCCAGAACGTATTCAAGAGTTTTAGTTAACGTAGTAGTGCTGGAATAAACAAATGAGTTTGCTTGTCCAGGTAGTGCTTTTAGTAGGGGTAGATAGTTTGATTGGCATCATTCGTAGCAGTGAGATCCGGGAAAGAGTGGGATTAAAAAAGTGTTGGTACAATAATGAGTAAGGACATTCCGTTGGTTCGTTCATGTTGTGAGAATGGCAGATGAAAGATTACCAGTAGACATATATTACGAAAGTGAATAGATGTACTTAGTTACCTGGGAAGACCTAAGTTGACTTTCCACGGTCAATTTTAACCCACGGCCAACTCTTGTCACCACAATCTCCACGACCAGCTTTTTATTGTATGAAAAAATTAATTATTGTGAGGGAGTTAGTAACACTTGGTACTCTTCTCTGCCAACCCAGCGAGGGACTAGGCGTGAACATATGTATTTTATACAGTAATAGTTGAAACCCAATATTTCTTTCAAGTTTTATATAAAATCTCCCCTTAACCCCTTTATAAGTTGGTGGACGCAAACTGGTCCATGGGTGGACGCGATCTGGATTTTGTGGACGCAAACTGATCAAATCGCCATATTTCGATTGTTTTCATTATTAAAAAATAATCACTAGACATTTTGGCTAAAACTTAGCCTAATCCTAAAATAGACTATACTACGGCTGGGTTATAATAATATTAGTTAATTCAAAACTATATCTAGAACATTTTTATATTTTACCTCAAACCTGCAAACTCCACTAAGTGGACGCGATCAGGCACAACGACCCTATACTTGCTGTCATAGCGTCAGTGCTCCTTACTGTCGTATTTCGGTTGGCAAACTTGTTAACGCAAACACGTGACAACCCAACCTCAGGTTGGAGACGCACCATTAACTATATTACTTGTTACATATGTTGATATATGTCCATAAACGAAGTTCATTTGAAAATATTCCTGCTTTATGCCATTCACTACTACAAAAACAATAGTGTACGAAGTGATAGGTATTACTCAGTCAATAAATTCTGCTTTACCGTTTAAAGTAAAAAAAATATACCTATGGAAGAATCCTCTTCAATTGTACTTTTTCTCTTTCGCCCTCGCCTGTTTTTCGGATTCTTATTTTGGTCAGACATTTCTGAAATTACAAGAGTTTAATACTTCACTATATATAGCATAAAACAAAGTCTGTCTTCTCTGTCCCTATATCCCTTTGTATGCTTAAATCTTTCAAACTACGCAACGGATTTTGATGCGGTTTTTTAATAGATAAAGTGTTGAAAAGGGACGGTTTATATGTATATTTCATACCCGTGCCACGCCGGGACGGGCCACTAGTTATATTACAAACTAACAGTTCCGGCGATATTCGTTCCACTTGAGTTTGTATGGGAAAAATCCAAATGTCGTTTTACCTGGTTTCTTCATAGTGGAACGGAATAAAAATCCTATGTTCGTCTCCTAGTCCTAAGCTGCTTTCCCGTAATTTTTTTGCGGAATCGCTTCAGCCGTTCTTTAGTTATAAATAGTGTATCTAACACGACTTTCTCTTAATGTACATAGATGAATAATATCTTATAATAATTTTTTTGCGAGCTAATATAATATTGAAAACTAAATCATCTTATAATAAAATATGTTCAACGAACCCGTAACAAATCCTATATGTAACTTATCCACACGAATCACAATTATTGTTGTGCTTGCTAACGATGCTACGATGCCACAGACAAACGGACACACACACAAACAAGTGAAACTTACAACTCTACTTTTTGATGTTCTTTAGAAGATCAGCAAAGATTACGAAACATAACCAATTCGAACTATGATCTATCAGCCATCTCCCAGTTCATTCATCAGGTCCTAGTCATCAAGTTTTCGTCATCAGAAACTACGAATAAATCTAGTAAAAACCAATCGAACCTGTCCAAACTCGATGGTTTTACCATTGGGCATTCTAGGGTTACATCTTCTATCTTCAAGCTTCATCATCAGACAATCTCAATTGTACCAGCACTCAATAATGTATCAACTGTTAGGTCTCACATATGCGTAAAAGTGAAATAAATACGATAGTGCGTCCGATATCTATTTTGATGCATACAAATGAGCTGCAAACAAGCCTGATGGCCTTGAACGCTTTGACCGACTTTGATAACTTATAGGTAAGAAGCATCTCGATCACGATGACTAATAAACAATTGTGATGCGTTGCTTCAACTGTCGACTTTTTTCTTTTTCTTTTTTTTTAATGACTAATTAGTTGCTAACCGCGAGGTTTTTAACCACAGGTCTTTAACCACTGACGCAAAATCAGGGACAAACAAAATTAACCCGGGCAACAAGCAATATAAGCAACAGGAATAGTAAACCTATTGCCAACCTGGCACATCCAATACCGGCGCAACGTTGAATTTATTAGAAAATTGAAGGTTTAAACCTTCCCTAAACTTCCACAAATAGTTCAAATTATAGCGAAATTGGTCCAGTCGTTCCAAAGTTATGCGCATAGTGTACATACAAACACACTGAGAAGATCCGCCAAAGAAACTCGGCAAACTTGTATATTTTCAAAATTAATCATAACATTATAAAGGAAAAAAGATCATCACATCATAACATTATAAAATAAAAAAGCATTTATAAATTTTAAATACGTAGCATCGTAGATAAAAAGTGTTAGAAAATACATTGCAAATGGAAGTCCGAGTTCACCAATCCGAAAACATTAACTTTTATGGTTAAAGTGACTAATTTCAGATAAACTATTGATGATGTAAACATGTATAATGTAAACACAATTAAAATTAATTGCTTAATTGGAAACTTTTAGAAACTAGGTTATTGAAATAATAACAAATGGATTCTTTTAAACCAATTAAAAGATTGATAAGAAAGCTTGTGCAGTTAAACAAAAGTTTTACATAGATAACGTATCAGCTGTTGGTAGGACGTTTTGTGGGATTCTTTATCAATATTATGGAACATCCAGCGTATGTCAAATGTTTTCTTCATGTTGCTCCAATTCTTTTATATCGAATAGACCATTAGCTGCTAGGTAGCTCGTAGAAGACGAGCATAAGTAAAATAGGTAACAAAAAGATCCCTGGTGGAAAAGTGCTGTGGACAACTAGTCCGGGTAGTATCTTAACGCCCCTATTCCTCACGAGCTGGGCAGAGGTATTTCCAGAGCACCCACGACTAACCAAAGACAAATCCCACAATGTGATAAGTGGCAAATCTATCACCACATCGGGCAATTATCTAATTCCGGGCAACCTTGTTTTTTATTAGAAAATTGAAAAAACACATTTCATTTTTTGTTGCTGGACCCAGGACCTAAGAAAATCAAGTCCTACACTCGACTGGTAATATACCCGGGAAGTGAATCCATATTATCCGCCTCATTTTTTCCTGTCACCATAACAACTGGTATGTTCCGGCCCGAATGGTAAAGTAAAGGGTAGGGGAAGACTTGAACAAAACTGTAACATCTACGGTGTCTATACACAATGTCTGTTAACATCAGGAGAACCGTGTGATTGATTGCTGAACTCTTTCACAAAAAAATGTCATCTAGGCACTTCCACTTCATGATATAAACTATCTCGGATTCTTGAAAACCACCTTCCGCAAAAGCAACCATCTGTTCGCTATTGGCCGTCCAACCGTGTGACAAATATACAATAGTTTAAAAGCAGTAAAATGGCAAAGTTAATTATGACTATTTTACATTTTCAAATTTATTTGTTTCAGAAGATATCATCTAACAGTTTAAAAAATATGACATCCACAAAGCAGTTTAAGAAATGTTGTACTTACACGTAGGATAACACCAGAAACCTTATTTGTTGTTTATTAAAATAAATGAACAATACCACAATAATTATGAGGAAGTGGTCTTGCTCGCAACAAGTACAGACATGATGTTCGGAGTTCGGGTATCTACGGTGCAACCAGAAGTGACGGATCTCGACCACTTGCCCCACCCGCAAGGGGAGGAAGAGAGACGCGCGGGGCAATGAAACCGACCGCGACATATACAGCGCGATGTTTTAATGCAATCCTGTAAAATTTGTGAATGAGCATCCTAAAAAAAGGTCACACTACTGGCCAGAAGCGACAACTAAATCCATTTCAGACATTTTTTCTACTAAATATATTTTTAAAACGAAGTAAATTATAGACACTTATTTTTAACACCAGTCAAAAAAAAACAAAAACAATTCTTATGTCCATGCTATTGATAATACTTTTTCAAATACGATCGTAAAATAGCTCCGCAGCGTTATACTCGAACACAAACATAAACACAAAATCATGTTTAAGCCTAACTGCACACATAGTGCCAACATGGTAATACTAATAACTAATACTACCTACAAATTATTATTAGTTTTAAAGATTTAAGTATGCAGTCGGACATAGGACAGGACATAGACAGAGGAAGCGACTGTGTTTTATTCTATGTAGTGATGATCATGCTGCATCCGTCTTTCGCATGCCTAAAATAATAAACATGACCCATAAAACTATGTTAGCCCAGCGGCTTCGAGATCACGAAACATTTCGACCGAACAATGCCCTCTACAGGGGGAGAAATATGCGAATACATATTCGTCTACAAGACCAAAGACTCGAGTACTTTGACGAGAATCCTCATCAAAGTACCAAAAAAGCTGCCCCGCGCTGTAACACCAGTCACATGAACCTGTAGCGAACGTTTCGTGGTGACACAACACCCGTTTCACCGTTCACGTAAGACGATGTCAAGACTTAACTCCAAGTAATGACGTTTCACGTTTGGAGTTCAGTCGCTGGTTACTGGGGAATTGGCAATTAATATTATTTGGACTGATGAAGGTACATTCACTCGAGTGGCCTATCGTCGCGGAGAATTGGGGACTCCAGCGATATATTGTGTTTCTTATTTCATGCCTTCCGTACCCTGGATATGTGCGATTAATGTCTCGTAAAAACCGCCTGAATATTATGATTATGAGCCTGGAGCCACATTAACTCCCGACGGAAAACTAGGGCTGTCTCTCTCTCCCTCTGTCTCTCTCTCTCTTTCTGTCTGTCTCTGTCTTACATGTTTATTGTACTTTAGCGATATAAGTCCCACTCACTGTCTGTAATAACCATCGACATTATACAGCCCGGTGAAGTTGTAAGAACCTCGCGGTTAGCAACAAATTAGCCATTAAAAAAAAAACATCGATACACAGCGGGAATGCTTCGTGGGTTTCCACTTACAACAGTCCTAATTTAAAATTTTAAAATAATGTTAAACTGTTTAGACTTTAGACATTGTTAAGGACATCTTATAAGAGATATTCACACGAAAAATAACTTGACAAAAATGACATCTTGTTTTTCCCATAGGACTTACCTACTACATACGGAAGAAAAAAACTCATCCATTTGACATCTAATCTCGTAGTCGTGGGTGCCTTGGTTGTGCCTCTGCCTACCTCTTCGGGGATATGGGCGTTAAAAATATTTCTTTTAATATTATTTATAACATTAATTATTTTTGGTAATTCTTTTTGCAATTATCCATAGTACCATACATAGAGACGACGTTTAATAAATAAAACAAAGTTTAATAAATAAAATGGATTCTTCAAAAAAATTATTAAGACTTTATTTTGTTTAATAGAGTTTGAGTTTGAGTTTTAAAAATGATACAAACATGTTTGTTTCTTAGTTACAGATAGACCAAAAAGTAGTAATAGTTATCGAAAAAATAATTTGAAAAGGTTTAAAGTAGTTCTAAGGTCGTCCCATTTACCCTAATTATTGACGATTTTGTGACTTGTAAAAAAGACACTTAGAAATCAAATCAAATTTATTTATTTCTGTTAAAAACGTTATCACAATAATTAGCAGGGTGTGGAGATACAGTACACCTTAAAATGAATGCTTAGACAAAAGTTGCAAGGATTTGGAGATAACTGAGATATAAAATCTTATACTTACCACAGAAAAAAAAATTTAAAAATAAATAAATAGCGAGGGTTTTATCCGAGCAGCGTGATTGGTGTCAAAAGTCTCCGAAAACGGCAAGTTTGTTGAAAAGGGTGATGAATGTGAAGGTAGCCAGGCATGTCTGCAAAAATCGTATCACTCTCTACTCTCTGTCTACCCCGTAACGGACTTAATGTGAAGATTTGTATGTATGTATAAAAAAATATTCAGGCCGAACAAACGGCGGTTTGATTATGCTGAATTTTTAGGAAAATAGTTTATCAATTGATTAAAAATTGTAAATCCACCATACCTTCCGAAGGATCATGTTCCGGATTCTTTAACTCAATTTCCAAAATGGTGGGTGAAGCCTTATTTTTCTTAATTTTTCTCTCTTTCAAAATATTTTTGGGCGTTTCGTCCACACATTTCACCTTTAGCTGTCGCTGTTTGTTTTGCTTAGAAGGAACAGCTGTTCTTGGAACTGCTTTTATCTTTTTCGAAGGTTGTTTCAAATTTTTTTCAATAGAGGTTTTTTTTGTAAATTGTGATGCGATAACTGCAAACAATATTAACCACATTTAAATTTTATTACAAATGTCTTAAGCTAAGAAATAAAACTTTAGATATCTTAAACATATCTTATACAGTTTAACATTTAAAGTACCAGCCAAATTTTGTAAAACGATTCTTAATCGATGACACATCTTTCGATCTAGGAAGTCCAAAGAAGAAGAAACAAATCCAAAGTAAAATAAAGGATGAATGGTTATAACGTAAGCAAAGTATAACACTGGTTCCCACTGACCGAAGTCGCATTCACAGGCTGGTGACGTCATTACTCGTAGTAGGTACGACATAGCGTGACAAGTGTAGCATTTTTGTGGACTGTTTTAAATGAATGTTTATAAAAGTATATGTTACAATTTGACAATAATACCTAAAATGCATTACAATGTAAGCCTTTACCCCCTAACATTAAATTTAGCCGGTCCTCTCAAAGTAACCCTGTATACTTTTCACAATGTTTCTACCTACAACCCGTAAGCATAAACTGTGCACCTCACTCTGTGAGACATCATTTGTCATTTTCATTTTGCATTCATATAACTTTTTCTTGTTGATAAAAGATTGTTTTTGATAACGGTAACAAAGATGCTATCGCTACTAAGCACTTGCGGGGAATGAGGGGCGCCGCACGGTCGGTGGATCGGAAAGCAGCTGTAGAAAACATTGGATCTCGATGTCTTAAATGTTTTGACATACTTCACATCGCGGCATCACTTGAGATCTTTTTTCTAAATTTTTAAAATTTAAAAAGATATATTATGATGCATTTTAATGCTTAAATATAACTATAACAAGTTTAATTTACAGAAACAATTCAGTAGATTTTAGTATTATAAAGATGTGTCACAGGTACCAGGTCAATTTTAATAACTCTTTCTTCATCATCAAGCTGCATAGTAATGTATGTATTGATTTTAAAAAATATTCGGTTCATTTAGAAAACTTGAAATTTTTTTATGCAATTCTATATATAGATAAAATTGCACTGCAAAAACTATTGGTGCTACATTTTAAATAGGATACACATCGAAAATCCTCATAAATGTGAGCACAAATACGATACAAATTATAGTTATAATAAACCCTTTTCCTTAGTCAACTAAATACGAGGTAGCAATTTAGAAAAAGGTTTCTTCCTTAATAGAAACCCACCTCCGAGTCTATCACCCTCGTCTTCCAAAACTAAATCCGAAACCACACAAAGTGAAAGTTGAAAGTCTATAACGCAGTGAACAAAACATAAGAGTGGTTCATTGTATTTAATTGGCTTTTAGTGTTTGCAGCATAAATTATCACATTATGCTGTTAATAACATCCATTGTGCTTCAACAACATGGATGATTGTAGGTATTCCAACTTAATCCAGAGGATTATTAAGCTCTGCAAGTTATGTGTTGTTTCCTGCATGGTCCTTGGCTTTCTGAGGTTGTTTTGCCACTGCCTTGCACTGTAATAATACCATGTGCGAAGTTTCTTCTTCCTCCATCTCCATGCATGTTCTGCAAGGAGGCTTGTCAGTAATACAACAAGATATCCGTTCAGCAAGCAATGGCTTATCAAAATACTCATCATTTTCCTTAGATCTTGCCTGAACTAATTTAGTAGTTTTTATCCAGTTTTAGTAAAGTTTCCATAATTTGTAAAAGCACTGGAAGCACTTGCCATGTTTTATTATGTTTTGTGTGGAGTTTTTTTATCCAAGACGTAAACTGATTTAAACATATAGGCATTACTGGTTCTGGTCGTAATATTTTACTTAATATTAAGCTCATCTTGCCAGTTCTTCACTGTGGCCTTTAATCCATTGCCAGGTAAATTTGTTTCCTGTTCCTAAGACTTTAAGTGATTGATGGCATTGTGGAGTCTAGAGTAGTCCCAAATATATAGTCACTTTCAAGAGCATATTATAAAATTAATTTAAAATTCACAAGTATTTTCAGTTTTTGGCCTAATATGTTTCAGTAAGTAGTAAAAAAAGTAAAAGTAGTACACTTTTGCAGCGTGAGGTCAAGTGAGTAAGCACCTACTCTTGTACCTGCATTGTTTTTGACCTATTTGTACACACTTCATTGTCAAAGTGGTCAGTTATATTTTCTGCCATCTTGACTTTGTGTTTCAGTGCAATCTCGTTAAATAACAATTTTATAATACACAGAGGCAGCTAAGATTAGGAAGATACTCAAATAAAACAAGAAAAAATTTTAAACACTGAAAAGGAACAACTGAACATAATATGCAAACACAACAGTGAGATCTGAGAAAAAGTGAGATTGAAAGAAAGTGTTGATGTCAAAATGAAAAAGGGTGAATGAAATCTTTTGTTGTGGAAAGACTGGCAGATGAATGATTGACAAGGCAGATGTACAATGCAAATGTGGATTGATGTAGGTACCCCGGGAGAGCCTGGTTGACACTCCACAAATAAAATGAAGATTGGTTACTTGAAACTTCCTACCCTGAATAAAACTTCATTAAAATTAGCAAATAAGGTAAAACCTAGGTGTCACTTGAATAAAAAAAATTAAACTACATCAAAAATAAACAAAAAGCATCCTGCGTCACAGTGGCACAGTACACGAGGCTTTTATAAAACACAAGAAGATTAAAACAAAAAAATTTGCATCATACCTAAAATTACACTACTTATTATACTAGGCATAATTGCTTAAGAAGCATCAATATTGTGGCCTAAAACATAGCTAACCATTGCACAAAAACAATTTGAAACCATGAGTACAACAGCAACCATGGAGACAATTCTAGGATCAACTTAACTGCTTCCCTATATGCAAGAAGCAGCTGCCTTAAGAATAACTGTAACAGAGAATAGGTAAAAAAAAAAACCAAAAAAACTTGTATAGTCCAGAAATCACAATCTCTAATTTTTGTTAGAGGTTGTAATTCTGAATTTAAATGTCATCTTTAAGTGAAAACTGTAAAATTTTACTAGTCTGAAGTTAGCTGAAATTTGAAAGTAAAAATATTCAACATGTCATTTTGATTCAAATAAAAACGTGATTAGAAATAAAGAAAAGGAAACCAGATTTTAATTAAATGAACTAAATATGCTTGTAAGTATATTTTCTTTTTGACTTACCACTCAAAATTTATACTCAAAAAACATTTTCACCACGAGATTCTGATAATTTAAATTATCTCAGGAATATTTTCTTTATTTTCTACAAACAATACATTAACTTCTTCGATATATCTTCAAATAAACATGAATTACACACAGACATTTTGGCAAATTTTTAAATGTTTTTATTCATATTTGTGCGCTTGGAAGAAATTAACTAGTTATTAACTCAAGTAAAGTATGTTTAATGTCAATGTGATAAATAAATCTTTATAATGTAGAATTTCGTAAATTGATAACTTATGATTTATAAAAAAAAAGTAAGTAAAAAAAGTATCTTCACGCCCATATCCCTGAAGAGGTAGGCAGAGGCACAACTAGGGCACCCGCGATTAGCTGAAGATACTAAGTCCCATAATGGGATAGGTGGCAAGCCTATCGCCAACCGGGCACGTTTCCAATCCCGACCAACATTTTATTTTATTAGAAAATTGGAAAAATCCAATTTTCTTTTTGTTGGTCGACCCGGGATGATTTATTATTATGTATTTGTGCCAGTGTTTTTTTTTGTCTATCGATAAAATTAGTTAAAAATGAAATTTGTTGTCAATAATTGTATTTAACATGATTTATTAAAGTATGCTAAAAATTTCGATGAAATCGGAGATAATCCTATCAATAATAAGCCATTATATTTAAAAGTTTACCAACATTTCGGTGTGTAATGTATGTTTATTTGAAGTCATATCGAAGAAGTTAATGTATTATTTGTAGGAAATAAAGAAATATATCATTAAAAAATATAAAAACAAAGTAAATTAATCAATTAAAAAAAATAATTTAATATTTTATCGTTTTCATGATTAACTTCTCATATTAATAAACTGATAAAAAATACAGAAGAAATAAAATGGATCATATTTTGATAAATATAACAGGAAAGCATGTCATTTTAGTTTTTGTTAATAAAATTATTTTTTAAGTTCATATGACAATGTAAAAAAAATGAAAAATTAATTAAATTAATTATTTTAAAAAAAAATCTAAAAATTTAAAAAAATAAATATAGGCGCCATTCGATAATTAAAAATTAAACAAACGTCTTTTTTCATTTTTAAAAATTTTTGTTTTTTTTAAAAGATATGACAAGTTATTTTTTTTTTCGAAATTCGAAAAAATAAAGATAGGCACCAGTAGATAATAATGCAATCAAGAAATGCATACTCCGAAATATTCCTGAGATAATTTAAATTATCAGAATCTCGTGGTGAAAATGTTTTTTGAGTATAAATTTTGAGTGGTAAGTCAAAAAGAAAATATACTTACAAGTATATTTAGTTCATTTAATTAAAATCTGGTTTCCTTTTCTTTATTTCTAATCACGTTTTTATTCGAATCAAAATGACATGTTGAATATTTTTACTTTCAAATTTCAGCTAACTTCAGACTAGTAAAATTTTACTTTAATAAAAATATAAATTTTAGAACAAAAACACATATATCTAATTAAACAGCTCCTAAATCTGACCCTAAACTATGATCTTTACAGTGATTACATCTTTACTGTGACATCCTTCTCGCACCACTACAAACCTTCTCAATTGTGTAATATAATAAGACATATCCTAAATTATAAAAGCTGAGATTGTTACTCAAATGTAAATGGAACAACATGTTATAGTGCACTATTCAATTTATAATTTTAATTGTAACCCATCTTATGCATTACATAGTATATAAGTAAAAAAACACATAAATCAGAATTTATAGCTACCTTCATTGGCTAACATTATTTTGAGTTCATTTTTTGACTTTGTTGAAACATTTTGAACAATTCTTGACATTTTCTGAATCTTAGTTGGCTTCACTTCTTCTTCTACAGCAGGATCTACAAATTCAGATTATTTAAAATCTTCGTTTACGAAAATAAGTAACTTGATGATAATTAGCCGTATTTTATTTTACCTACCAGAAATCTTTCTTTTGGTAACCTTTACTTTAACAATTGATGGTGTTTTTAAAACAGGCTTCTCCGTTTTCTTTCGACCTCTTGGTGCCTTTACTACAGGAGTACTCAAAGTTTTATCATTACACTTTTTGGGAGGCATGGCTTAATTCGTTCAATGATATATATAAACAAAAAAGCAAGCGCTTTATTTTAATTATTTGTTAACCTTCAAATCTAATTATGACCCTGATCTATACCAAAGGTACTTATAAAATCAACATTAAGCCAAACATGGTTCAAATTACTTTTGTATATTTAGAATATTCATACAATCTATTTTGCAAACTCGCAAATTCAAAAAACTTTCAAAAGGTACTTGAACAAAAAACAGGCCGATACAGTGTCGAAAAAGAACTTTTAAAACTTAAATCTCTAAACGACTATCCTATAAAAATAAAAACTACATCAAAACATTGATAGAGCAAAGAAGGAATTATAATCAAATTATAATTTTTAACGCAATTTGGTGCGCAATTTGTAGATAGCTTCGCGGCGCACATTGACATTTATGTTTTGACATATTTTTTTTAAGTTAATTTGCCCCTTTCTGGGGCCGGCTAAAACCTTTAGGACATGCTGCCAAGTCTTCCGTATTAATTATTTCATTATTAGTCACATGTCTTCCGTTAATTATTCTTATACAGTCATTAGTCACTATTTACAAAGTCACGTCAGGCTTTTGAGAGAATTCACGATGCACTAATTTCTTCATGATTATTTCATTTGTGCTCGTTCACTGAACAAAACTAAACTAATTCCCACCTAAATTAATTAATTTTACTCAATGTAAACACGAAAATGAATAATTATGAACAAATACGACCATCTTCATTCACGTTTTAATCTTATCCCGTCGGGGAAAGGCAAAGGGTCGGAGTCCATACAGCCACGTCTTCCGTATAATAAATCTTTTTCCTGTTAAATATATACCTAATTCATGTCTTCCATATTAATTCTTTATTTCAGTCACTAGTCAATATTTACAAAGTTATGTCTGGGTCTTGAGTAAAGCGGTGGTTTCTTTACACAGGCTCGTCTATGAGATTTTGCGGCAGCGAAGAAATTCACGATACACTAATTTCTTCATAATTGTTTTATTTGTGCACGTTCACTGAACAAAACTAAACTAATTCCCACCTAAATTAACTAATTTCACTCAAAATAAACACGAAATTCAAGAATTATGAAAAAATACGTTCATCTTCATTCACGATGGCGCCAAAACTCCATATTTTTTTAAATATGTGTGTATTTAAATTAATTTATGCCCCTTTCTAGGGCCGGCTAAGACCTTTAGGCCATGCTGCCACTAAGTCACTATTTACAAAGTCACGTCAGGGTATTGAGTAAGGCAGCGGTCACTTTACACAAGCTCATTTTGAGAGATTTGGCGGCAGCGAGAAAATTCACGATGCACTAATTTCTGCATGATTATTTCATTTGTGCACTTTCACTGAACAAAATTAAACTAATTCCCACCTAAATTAACTAATTTTACTAACAATTTTCACTAAATTCATTAATTGTGAAAAAATACGACCATCTCCATTCACGATAGCGCCAAAACACTTTTTTTAAGGTAATTTGCCCATTTCTGGGGCCGGCTAAGACCTTTAGGCCATGCTGCCACGTCTTCCGTAATAACAAATTCTTTTTCATATTAAAATTTAAATCCATTTCTTCAGTTTCTGAACATAGGTATTGTCTTCACCTTTTTAAAAGTCATTTCCTTCACTAAGACAAAGGTTATTTGAGTCCTTCAATACGACTTTAGTTTTAATTTCTTGAAGTTTACATATTATGTTTCTCCGCTAATTTGTTTTATAGTACGTTACATCCTTGAATTACGATTATTTTCACACAAACTAAAATTCTGAACACCAAAATCATCTTCTTTCATGTTGGCGCCAAAACTCCTACTTTCTAAAATTTTTTTTTTAGATTTTCTAAAATAAGAAAATAAAAGACGTGTGGCACTCGGAGACTGCCGCGGTAAAGTAATTGCATAAACAGGCATTAGTCACCAGATTGAGGGGCGAAGAGGGGTATTACGCATGCCCAGTAACGCCGATACAACCAATGCCACCTACAGGCGATTTGCAGCACTAAAGAGACAAACGTGATCAAAAAGTAATTAAACGTTCTGCTATTCATCGATAGATGGCAGGAGTGTGGGGGTGTTAGGTTAATTTCGTTACGGAATTTCTGGATTTGGTCTTCACGCTCAAGGCCCGCGATTGAAGTTGTGCAATAGCTTAACATTTAATTCAAAACTGGTCCACTTTTAGATACACAACACTGAAATCAAAATGGTCGCAAATATTCTCCCGTATAACCTCTCAAAAGGATCTGGTCCAATTATTCAATAAACTTGTAGGAAAAAGTTGTTTTGTTCATGACGCTATATTACTATTGTAGGTTACACTTCTAATGAAGAAGCTAATGTTATTTCCAAATATTGCTGACTCTCTCATATGTAGGTACCAGACCTCCTCTTATTTTTTGTTAATTGACATTGCAAGACTCTTTGAAAGAGAGGCGCGTACATTTAAGAGAGTCAGCAATATTTGTAAAATTGTAAGTGAAATTAAAAAGTAGTGATTATATTCTTATATTATGTGTCATGAGTTTTTTACTAGTTTATCCGAAGTATAAGTGTAGCTTTTTAGTTCCGAAAACACAATTTTTAATACGAACCCTACTGTATTTTTGTCACAAACACTGCATTTCAGAAACGACAGCACTGCATTTTCATGACAACCATCTGGTAACTCTGGATCCACGTAAAAAAAATCTTTGAAGGTCGGAGGGGTTATTGCTGTCAAACTCGAAATTGGAGAAAATTGACCGACTGAGAACGGGACAAAAAGTTATTTTTATCAATTAATTAATCTATAAAAATGCCAGGGAAATATAAAATTGTTATGATACGTCATGGCGAAAGTGAATGGAATCAAAAGAACCTCTTTTGTGGCTGGTTTGATGCTGACCTCAGCGACAAGGGTAAATAATTTAAAATTAACTTTATTCAATGAACACTGTCTAGTATAATAATAATATAGAATCTATACTTGTTATCGTCGGCACTTGGTGGAATTCCATTGTATAGATACTCTCTTTATTGAGGTATACGCTTGTACTTTTCCTCTGTACACTAACAGTTTATGTTACGCTTTATAAAGTGTTAAATAAAGTGTATAGTGGTAAAGTACAAGCGTTTACCGCAAAAATCCCTGCCCTGCACAGCATCATCAGGGCTTTATAGAGCCTTGATGATGCTGTGAAAAGTGTGTAGTAGAAAAGTACAAGCATTTACTTCAAAAAAGTGTGTTAATAATAATAATAATGACAAATTCAGGCCGAGAAGAAGCTTTATCTGCTGGTAAAGCATTAAAAGCCGAAGGTTACAAATTTGACGTTGCTCATACGTCAGTTTTGAAACGTGCACAAGTTACCCTGAATAGTATTCTTCAAGAGCTGGGCCAGACAGATATTC
This sequence comes from Calephelis nemesis, assembly GCA_002245505.1. NCBI lineage: Eukaryota > Metazoa > Arthropoda > Insecta > Lepidoptera > Riodinidae > Calephelis > Calephelis nemesis. The sequence goes on from NJDD01004246.1 coordinate 52,593, forward strand.
CTATTAACAAAACCTGGCGTTTGAATGAGAGACACTATGGTGGCCTTACTGGTCTCAACAAAGCTGAAACTGCTGCTAAATATGGTGAGGCACAGGTAAGTTCATATTCATTTATATCACTTTTAAATCAACGTATCTAAGAGAGGCAGACAAAGAGAGATTGACATGAAATTAGACAAAGTTAATACACATTGTCAGGTACAAAGTGAGACGAAGACTTAATTTGACTCATTTAGTTCAAAATTTTTGCAAAATACCTCATAAGATAACTACAACTACAATGCCATATCAAATTTACTGTTTTGGTTTAGGAAGTAAGGTGCCTATTAATTTTTTTAAAAAAAAGTATCTTTACCAGTCTATATCTATCCATGAAGCAGAGGTTCAACCAGGGTGACCATGATTAGCCGAAGGTACTGCACAGTTAATGTGTTATGTGACAAACCTATCACCAACCAGACACCTGTCCAATCCTAAGCATCATTTTATTTGTAATACAGGAAAAATTAAAAAAAAACTTTAGTTGCTTGACCCGGGAATCAAAACTGAGTTTGATATTCTAACCATTTTTATTATTTGTTTCACAATGCAGAATAAAGCCATATTTAATTCCTTCCAGTAATTACCTGAAAGGTAGAAATCTACACTGTCAGACAGTGGTGCAGCCTGAAGGATAGGTTAACCAGTAGACATGCACGTTAGAGCTAATATCCAGGCCACAGGGCAGCAACATACCTATTACATTTATATGGTGTCTATGGGCCATGCTTGTTTTTTAATGTATAGAAGAGAGCCTACTTGTCTGTGTTGGACACTTTCTACTTTTTCTTTTGCAACTTTCGGATAAAAATAGAAAATAGTGAATCTTTAAATACCTATATATTATTAGATTTAAATACATTTAATAGAATATGAGGCATTTAGGTATTTCTATTTTAAATCTGTGCCAGATTAAGTGGATATGAAGTCTAACAAAGCAATGATTTATTTAGATTTGGCAGTTTTGAATGTACAAAGATTTTTTATTACTACTTTTGCTTCACAATTATTATCAATCGCATTCTGATATGTTTTTCATAAGTAATTGATAAGACACAATTATTTTAAACATTGTAATTAGTCGACTTTTTGTATGGTTAAAGACAGTAAACAAGGACATGTCACCCTTGATGATAAGAGATAACTGTGACCAAAGACACCATTGATGTTATAGGTGCGTTGTTATTCTGTTACTAGGGTGTTAAGCCTAATGCTTATGTCTACCGGCTACCCTGCACAGTACATACTAATAATACATTGATGGTCTATCCTTCACTGAGGATTTAGATCAATAAGGTGAAAAACAGTTATTTATTTAGACTGAGTAAGTTTACTATGTAATATCAGGTACAAATTTGGCGCCGAAGCTTTGATGTTCCACCACCAGCTATGGAAAAGGATCATCCATACTATGAAACTATTGTAAAAGATCCTCGGTATGCTGGTGACCCAAAACCTGAAGAATTCCCAATGTTTGAAAGTTTGAAGCTTACTATTGAAAGGACATTGCCTTATTGGAATGATGTCATTGTTCCACAGGTAAAACATTTATTATTGCAACCATTATTATGTTAAGGCATCTTTAAATAAGGGGTTCAAAAGGGGCGAGCCGAATCTCATATAATCTTATTTTAAGGAAAAGAAATGTTAATCCACATCTTGTAGTTTTTTTATGATAAGAGCGAAATATTTTTGTATCTTGGCAACAGACAATACCAAAATAAATTGTGGGGTTAATAAATATTAAAAGCAATGTTTTTGAAGTTACAGGTCTTAGGAATTTGTTGTTGTTTATGTTTTTTAAATATCTGACTAGTATATTTAATCACAGACAAATAACATGTTGGCCAACATGTTAGAAGCATACCTATGCTGCCATTATATAATGACTGATGATTGTAGGTGTGAAAGTATTTTTGGGCTAGAGATTTATTACTGTTGGTAGCATTGGTGGTTATGACTTTATGCAAAAATATGCACAGAAAACAATAGAATTATAAACATTGTATATCTCCTCTAAATATTGTTAAACTGTTTCAGATTAAAGAAGGCAAGAGTATTATTATTGCGGCTCATGGAAACAGTCTGAGAGGAATTGTAAAGCATTTAGATAGTAAGTAAACTAAAATGTCAAGATTTTTTCAATCCTACAAGTTTCTCAAAAGATCAACATTGAATTTACTTTAACAAACCCAATTTTAGGTTGTTCAACTGAATAATGTTAAGGTAATTTCACTCTTAAGGTCTCAGCTCACATATCATTGATGTAACCTTTAAGGTGAAAAAACTTGAAGAATTTATCAAAAACAATTTATAAATCATACATAAATATTTCCTCTTTTTGATGACAGTTTAAAAATTTGAATGTAAAAAGTTGTTAGTTCAGTACATTTATTTTTTAATGTACCTACGTATAAACAAAAATTAAGTGATCTTTCGAATGCTTAATTTTTTTAAATTTTTGTGTAACTTGTACCTACCATAAAATATTTAATAATAGGGTTGCCTGGAAGCTAATGTGTATCTTATAGTTTAAGTTTTTTGATGTATTAATAATTTCTCTGTATTTGGTGCCCATCAAAGAGTTATTGTACTGTATTGTTATAAGTTTAGTAAGAAGCCCTTACTATAATTATTAACCGATTTCAAAAATGAGGTGGTTATCAATTTGACTGTTTGTTTTGTTTGTTACAAAATTACTTGGCCACTAGCCAACCACTAACCAACCAAATTAATTTTATCGTTATTCGACTTGTGGTTTTTGAGTAGAATTCAAATATTTTTTTTCAAAAAAAGATTTATGAAATCGCAACATGTTAGCCTTCCCAATGAAATAGTTGAAGTCGGTTTTTGCAGTTTTACTCTACTATATTTTATTTGTCGCTTGTAATTACAGACTTGAGTGATGCTGCTATTATGGAACTGAACCTGCCAACCGGGATTCCATTTGTGTATGAGCTGGATGAGAACATGAAACCTGTAGACTCGATGGTGTTCTTGGGCGACGAAGAGACAGTCAAGAAAGCAATGGCTGCTGTTGCCGCACAAGGAAAAGCAAAGTAATAAGAAATTAATGTATAATGTGTTGCAAGTTATTTATTTTACGAATGTAAGAGATTATAGAAATGAGTGTTCAAGCAAATTAAATTTAAATAACACACGATCTGGTCATATATAGTGTATATAATATAACAAGTAATAAAATGTTATAACATTATTCCTCTTTTTATTTAAAAAAAAATAAAACAAAATAAAGTTTTATTACGGTTCATATCACAAGGTAAAGTACGTGCCACATAAATCTAGGCGCTAAGGAAAGCGCTGCTAATGTTGCCAAACAAAAATGTATTTACCCTTACATGATATAAAAATCCTCTACCAATAATTATTTATCGTTACATAACATACATATCTTCACGCCAAGTCCCTTACGGGGTAGGCAGAGAGTATCGAGTGCCAGACCTCACGATCCTGACAAACCTGTCTTGCTTCCTTCACATTCATTACCGTTTTCATACAAACACGCCGGATTCGGAGACTCTTGACACCACCCTCGGATAATATCCGATTGATCTGATCGTGAAATGTCAGCCTTGGTCTCCCCGGGTACCTACATCCATCCACATTCGCGTTGTATATCTTGACTTGACTTTGACTTCATCTGTCATTCTTTCCACATGACCGAACCAGCGGAGCCTGCCCTTTCGCATTTTAACACCAACACTTTCTTTCAATCTCACTCTTTTTCGGATATCACTGTTACGAATGTGGTCAGCGAGCGTTACGCCACAGATTTTCCGTAGTGCTTTCATTTCGACCGCATTTATCCTACTTTCATGATCTTTCTGACATACCTAACTCTCGCTTCCATACAATAACGTTGGGATAAGCACAGAATTATGCAAAGCGAGTCTAGCTTTTTGACTCTAAACCTCGCTTTGGAATAGCTTACCCAACGCTCCATTCACATTCCATATCGTTACATAAAACCTCTTCTATTACATACTTCTATAATATTTGGGGATTTCCTCGGTACTGAAAATAAAATAAAAAAATGTCTTGCCTAAGTAATCTATACTTATTCCGACTTATCAAAAAACTCTTGCTAAAGAGTATTTATATTCCTTGTTAATAAGTATGGTCTAATGTAGGAGTAAAATTAAGCTAATGTAGGAGTAATTTTAGTCTGTATAACATTGTAAAAAGAACTATAATACGAGGTTGAACCTTGGAGTACTTTAATCCCTGTTTATTAATTACAGTTAAAAAACATTGTAGCAATTCATTACCACAGACTAAGTTCTCCAGAAATATACCTAGTGCTTCTATAATTGCCGCGTATCTGATAACATTCAACGAATGTCATAATAGTTACATTTAGTTTTATATATTATATATTACACAATACCGTTCGCAGATTTATCTGGCGATCACCCTACAGTTATCTTTTTTGACGACCGCCTCGTGGGTAGAGTCGCTACCGTACACGCCTAATTACATCGACCAACCGCGAGGCTCGGGTTCGATTCCCGACGGGGGCAGGCATTTGAGTAATGAACATTCAGATGTCTGCATTTTCCGAGTCTGGTTATTTATTAAATTTATTCTGATATCTATTTAAGTATTTCTATGTATTAGAATCTACGACTAACACCCATAACACAATCACATAATTTGCTTACCAATAAAACTAGATTTGTTCAGTAGTTTTTATTACAAAAAATACATCTCTTCCAGTATTTTATTTAGCGTTCGACACAACATCTTGCGTAGATATAAACTCAATTAAGTATATCATTTTCCTTTAAACACACTCGATGACATACGTAAGATATATAGGCACATACATAACATCAACGGGAGTAAATTTTATTTAAATATGCACTCTCAATATTGAGCTTCATTTTCTTCGCAGGCAACTTAAGTAGTTTTCTTTGCAAGAAATTACGGCTGAGGTAAACTTTCATGTAGAGCAGACATACATTCATCTATGTCTATTGAGTCATTTCCTCTCTTATCTTCGGTGAATTTCTTCCCTTTGTATTTTACAAACCCTTTGGACTTGCTGTTATTAAATTGAAACTGTTTACTAGATTTACCTCCATCTACATCCATGACTGTGTCTTTTATTTCCTTTTTGGATTTCTTTACTTTTGGTTTCGTGTCAAATCTAAAGTCTTTTGGTAATTTATGGATTTTAATGCAATGTTCTAGTCTTAGTTCTGGATCGATGAATTTTTCTTTACATTCTTCTATGTAACAGCAATACTGAAATTAAAATAAATCTTTATAAAATATGTTGCATGTGAGTAACATTATGTACCTAACATAACGAAGACTCGCTGTCTTTTTTATGTGATAAGATACAGAACAAGCAAACGGCTTTCCTCAGTTTCATGACGATAAGAGATAACCGTAGCTAATAGACACCATAAATGTTGTAGGTGCGTCGCTTGTGGCCGACGTGTTAAAAAATTACGCATGCAATCGAAATTGAAACAACGTCAAATAAATGCTTGACCTGAATGTGGCCAGAATAATTGTAGTTTGAAAAAATAACCTATATTTGAACTCGGGTGTGTTTTTATTTTTATATCAAATTGTTGCTGCATTAAAAAAGTATGGCAGTTGTATAATAGGTCTAACAACATCAAAATGTACCTATTCAAATGAAATAAGTCGCAAAATATCATCTTACCGATGGTTTTCTTGTAGCGATCACAGCAAAAAACGAATCATGATTTTCTTGTATGTGTAAATCGAGAAGATGCGGCGATGGCATATTTTTCTTACATTGGCAGCATGTGTAACGATGAGAAGAGTTATAGTGGTTCTCAAACTCTATCAACGAATCTGCACTATAATGACATCCCGGAACCGAACATGTTGTTTTAATGCTAAAAAAGAATTGTTTTTTTATTGGAAATAGTTTATCGCTATGATGCAGAAATCTTTGAGTGGAAAAGATGTTGAGTTACCTACTAAGATAGAAAGCAACCTATTTAATTTTGCTTTAACGACATCCGAAAATAACTTTATTTGTAGGAGACAAAGTTGCCTATTAACACCGCAGATATTAATTGTGCGTTACAATTATATGGCAATTGGCAGGGCCTTGGACAACGTGCTTAAGTCTATTGGATACTCTACTCTCCAGCACGAGACACTAAGTAAGTAGGTATAACAGTAAGTCTGGAAAATTATGTCTACAAGAATGAGAAAGGCGTTGATAGCAATCCGAGCGGCACTCTACCACCTAGTTATGACTGACTGCACTATTGGATTAAGTAGTAACCATCAACAGCGATGAGGTCATCACATCCCAAAATTGAAATCTGCTATAGGCAACATCATTAGCGAACTAAACTTTGTTTAAGAAGTGTAAATTCAAAACCTACCCGTTTATCAAGTTACTTTCAAACCTTGCTGCCTAATAGAGACATTAAATAGTTCGATAAGGAAGTGAAAACCAAGTAAAAAAGGGTCACTTATAATTTTTTTTCACATTTTATGTATGTGTTCTATGCAAGAAGATGAATCATTTGGTTAAAAATATGCAGTATTAAATGTCTGATATGTGAATTGTCGGAGTCACATAAATATTATGGTAACATAAATTAATCTTAATAAAATACTAAGAGATAAAACATCGATTAAATACCTAATAAACGCATAATGGGTTAATAGAGCTATAAGCGCTAAACGTTTTTTTTTGACAAAAAGTAATTTAAACAGCTCTACTCTCAAACCCAATTTACATAATTTAAACTGTATTTTGACTGTTATACTGTGACTGGGGTCACCATACATTTTTAATAATACAATCACATTCACATTCCCCGTGTTGGTCCGGGCTCTTTTGCAGAATAGACCATCTGCCTTCCTGCCAGGCAGCTCGCAAAAGGCGAGTATAGGCTTACCGTCACTAACAACGTAAAATCCTATTAGGTGTTAGAGTTTCGCAGCGACTCGCCCGGATTGGTACCACAGCCTTACCTTTTTTTCTGCCATCATAACGTCCAATGCTTGCCGTTGACGTGTTACGGTTCGGAGGGTAAGGTAGCCGGTAGGTAAACGTACTTTTGCTCGAGGCCGAACATCCCGGCTTCAGGTTGGCAACACACTATTACCACCTTTGGTATCTCTAGGCAGCGTGAATTTCTTACCATCAGAATCAGTTATACAGTTTATGTACAATTTATTTGTAATTATAGATAGCGATCAATTAAAAAAAAGTATCTTCAGCCCATATCCCCGAAGAGGTAGGCAGAGGCACAACCAGGGTACCCGCGACTAGCCGAAGACACTAAGTCCCATAATGTGATAGGTGGCAAGCCTATCGCCAACCGGGCACATATCCAATCCCGGGCAATGTTATTTTTATGCGAAAATTGAAAATATACCTTTTCTAATATTTTTTGTTTCCCGACCTCGAATCCTGAACCTTAACCGCGAAACCACAGGGGCGATTAAAGGGTACCTAAAATAAACGATTCAAATATCCAATTCTCATAATATCGAGATTCAAGAGTAACCCTACAGTTCAAACTTACACGTTATGAAAAAAATCTTCTTCATCCACATCGTAAATTCCAAGTCTTGGTGGTTGTTCATCGGTAGAAAATAATTGATGATCAAGCTTAAGTTTGCCAAATCCATACTGAGTAATCTCTTCTAAAAACTCATTTGTTTGTGTCATTTGTCGTCTTAAAGTTGTATTATTTGATGTTAATTTATCTAAAACGAAAACATCGCATTTGCATTATCGTATTCTGAGTATTTGTGTAGATTAAAATTAAGTAAATCAATACATAGTTGGTGTTACCATCTTTCAAACTTATCTTCACGCCAAGTCCCTTACGGGGTAGGCAGGGTGTATCGAGTGCCAAACCTCACGATCCTTGCAAACCTGCCGGGCTTCCTCCATATTCATAACCCTTTTCATACAAACAAGTCGGTTTCGGAGACTCTTGACACTACCTTCAGATAACACCCGAGCGATTTGATCGTGTAATATCAACCTAGGTCTCCCCGGTTATCTACATCCGTCCACATTCGCATTGTATATCTGCTTTGTCAATCTTTCATCAGCCACTCTTTCTACATGTCTAAATCAGCGGAGCGTGCCATTTCAACAATCAACACCAACGCTTTCTTTCAATTCCATTCTTTCTCGGATATCACTCTTACTTTGAGTATTAGTTGTTTTAATACTCAACTCCGTTTTAGCAATGATATTATTAGTTAAGCACGGGAGTCCAATCCGTAGGTTTTTTTTTCGCCAGTTTGCTTTTACTTGATTTTACTTCAGAAATTTACTTCAGAAAATGTAAAAATGTTTTAGATTAGTATTAAAAAAAATGTAACCTATCAGTGGCATTGTTTATTTACGTTCGTATATATGTTTTAGCACTAAGAATTGTGTACATACGACCAGCGGGGCTATTCAGTATCTATTTAGTGATGATCACTAGGTGAAATGTACATCAAATTACTGTCAAATGACGTGTTTTGTATTTGCTATCTCCACTGTATTTCTTCTGGTCACTGGAGATAGCAAATACAAAACACGTCATTTGACAGCTATTTGATGTACACTTTACCCAGTGGTTATCACTAAAAATATGCGGAATCAGCCCCCAGAACAGTGAGCACAATTCTGCATAATGGGACGGACTAAGTATCTTCGGCTAATCGTGGATGTAATGGTTGTACCCTTTTCTATTTCTACGGGGATAAGGGAGTGAATTAGCTTACTTTTCTGATGATGTAGCAGCTTTCGTGGAAGTAGAAGTAAGAATCAGTTGTTGCGGTTGTTTCCTATCATGACGGTAGAATCAGTCCCAGCGAAGCATCTCATTTCTTGCCGATTACCATTAGCTTATGACTGACTGACCTATTTTAATAAAAAAAATTTAAGAACTTTCATTCACTAAAAAATAACCTTTGTTGTAACCCGGATTTTTTGTTATACTTTGCATATCAAATTTCATCAAAATCGGTCTAGCGGCTTAGCTATAAAAGAAAAGCAGACCGACAGACAGACTTTCACATGTATTTTATTTTAGGTAAATATTAAATTAATATAGACTTAATTATACTATGTATTTGATTAAAAAAATGGATACCAGATTGCGTTCACTTTACCTAGGTCGGTCAGTCATCAGTTTGAGTCCAGGTGAATTTTGACATCTGCATCTATTTACAGCATCTTTTTTGAGGTTTCACATTATCTACATATTATTATATTTTTTA